>JARHVA010003500.1:680000-722500 GCA_037957365.1 Torreya grandis | reverse complement strand
GGCAATAGGCCTTGAAACATCGAGCCATTTTCGGGGTTTGGACTCACCTTCTCCTTTTATTGAAATGGACCACATAAAAAAGATAAAAACTAGAAGTAGTGAGTTCTTGTCACATTTTTTCACGTACAAAAGTAAATCATTATATAAAATCATATACTATGGTGATCACTGTCTTTAGCTATATTAATTTTTTTACACTAATATTCATAATAAATAAATGAACAATTATTTATACTAATATTGAGCTCATTAATAGAGGTTATCATACTTCCTTATAAGATACTCCATCATCCTATATACTTATTTAAATTAGTTAGGGTCATACTGATGGTCTTATGGACCACATAGTGATACACAAATTTATTGGATGGATTCATAATTTTTCATTCTTTAAATTTTCTCCAACATGGTAAAACCTACCCTTTAAACAAAACTATCTATTTACATGTCATGTTCTCTTTAAAATTAATGTTTCTACAAAAATGAATTTAATACAATAAATTAAAATAATTAATTTTTATAAAAATAATCAATTTTTTAAATAAATATATTAACAAACATAAAAACTCTTTAGATATGTTCTAAAAACTAATTGAAAAAATCTATAAAATTTTTAGTAAGACATACCTTCATAGTTAAAATATAATAAAACAAATTTGTTTCAAGATACCTTGGAGGCAATATTAATTTAATATTATAAACCTTAACTATATAATCATTTTTGGGTAATTATAAAAACCTATAAAAAAATCAAAAAATATAATTTATCATAAAAATATCTTAATATTACATTAAACTACTAAAAATTCCAATCGAACGCCATTTTATAATTGTAATATTATTGAAATGTCAATCATTGTCCAATTTATTAAAGTTTTTTTACATAAAAAACTAAAACATTGTTATTTTTGCCTTGAAGTTTCATCATACATGAGGCACCAAGTTTCCCCATTCCTATTAGATCAGGTAGAGATGGTTTATTCCACCAACTAATAATATTTCATCGATTATGGACATGTTATCTACTAAAGACACCTATTTTTTTTGGTCTAATACTACTTTAATGAAAAAATATCTCTATCACATAGATCCATACTTAATATTTTATAACAAAAGTTTAATAACAATAAATAAATATTAATTATTTGAACACCCTTATATTGATATTATTCTTACTTTCCAAATGACCTTATGTATATTTGATATATTGGATTTATTCTAATTGAATCTAGAATTGAGAATTACTTCTTAGGAGTAGCTAGATCCTTCAACAATGTCACATTTTATTTTATTAAAAATAACAAAAATAAAATTTAAATACTTTAGTTGAAATTTATTTGTCATAATCCCCTCTCTCTCTCCCTCCCCTAAACCACTAACTAACAAGACACCCTTAATTATACTAGTTTGGTTGACCCATGCCATGTTCTCTCATCTCACACTCTCTCTAGTATTTTTCAGCCCAAATTATCCTTACATTGGACCTTAGATACCCATCAATAATATTATAAACTTTTTTTACATATATTCAATTAATACATAATGACATTTTTTAGAAAGCATTTATTTATGCATATGATATAACCTCGTTCCAACTATATATGAAACAATAAATTTATGAATCACTCAGACACATAGGAATGGTTTTTATACCATATTAAATAATTTTTTAACATTTAAATATTTAATATTTTCAATGGAGAGATAACAATACCTAAATTTAATCATATTTTATAGAAGTAAAAAAATATTTCCATGTATGTATCTCTCAACCTCTCACTTATTTATGTGATGTGTAATAAATAAACCCACTAAAGTAGACTTTATAACTAAACCATTTTACTAAAACTAATAAATCATTTAAACTATAGTGTAAAGACATATATTCTCCAAGTAAGAAGAACTCATAAGTTTATTGATAATAATTTGGTTTCAAATTTCATCTATTTGTTTATATATTTTAAATATTTTATGTCATTATTATATATAGAGGTATAATCAATTATTTAGGAAATTTCATAGTATTATTCTCAACATGGAAGATTATCTATATAATAGACTTATATATTCAATTCCAGTAGTGAAAAAACATATCATGTTAGGAGTATACTAGATTACCCACTTGGGGACAATTCAGATGAACATTCAAAGTTATTCATGAATGTTTATTTTCAACTAGGTAAATATTAGATGATATAATTACAAGAAAAGTCACCATATAAGGAAAGTTGGCAAGATTTGTGGCATAATTACTATCAGGGAGAAATAAACAAATATTTTCACCAGGACATATATTAACTAGATTTTTTAAAAGTGTTTAATATTTTTCTATGGATTATAAAATGTTTCAATATAAAAAGGATTGTATTTATGTAATTCATATTGTACCAATAATTCAACCACCAAACATATAACACTATGGGTACATGTCTATGAAAAAAAGGAGATTGAGAATATGATACAAGTTAAAATAGAGTTTATTTTTAATTTTCATATTTAAAGTCTTGACTTTTATCTAATGGTTATGGTGCATAATAATGAATAGATTTTCCACATGTTTACAGACTATAGTTCACTCAATAGATTCACCATTACAGATATTATTCATATTTATATAGTTGAGAATTCTATAGATGTGTTATATAGTGTTTTTATTTTAAAAATATATATATTATTGATTAGGGTTTCATTAAATCATAAATATAGAGGACACTATTCTTAATAAAATTAAAAATAATAGAAAGGTTATAATGAGTTTTATTTTATGCATTTTGGTCATTAAAATTCCTCTTCTACATTTTAGAACTTAATGAATTATAAAATTAATCCATTTTACAGAAAAAATATATTGATTTTCTTTTATGTTATATTGATTTACAAACATTGTGTGAGAACCATTGAGATCATGTGGATTAAGTTTTAAAAGTTTTAGAATAGAAACAATAATATACAAATGTTTATAAGTGTGTTTTTTTAGACTTGAATCACTTTGTATCTCATGAAGGATTCAAGGTGGATACTCAAAATATCACTTGGATTATGGTGGGGGGGGGAGATTTTAACATGGTTTAGGAGAAAGGGGATAAACAGGGTGGTGAGACACATCTATGGAAATGCAATGAACATTTTTTGGTTTAAGATCAAACATGTTCGTAAGATCTATGATCATCTTAACCAAGGTAAGATATATATATATATAATGTATATGGTATATTTGGTGAAACAACCGAGTCAACCATAAGAGAGATTACTTTAGGATTGATAGATTAGATTTGAATAAGAATAATTTAAAAATTCATCAAGAGAAGGATTATAAATATGTTAAGGTTATACCATTAACCATCACATATCATCACCCCTTTGAAATTACCATTTATCAAAACATTGACCTATATGTGGCTACTTAAGATTGGAAAGGTTTTTATAGACTCATTATTTCTCACTTGAATAATCTTGACTCTAAACGGGGTATCTTTTATTTTTAGAATATTAATAAGTTCATAGTGAACTCCTTCTCCATTATAAATAAGTGAAATATAGGAATGGAGCTATATAATCTTTTTACACAAACTTATGGCCAAAAATAAGTAAAGATAAGAAGGAAAAAATCTTGTATCACTCAATAAAAATTTATACTCTCTAAATCCATCCTACAAAAAGTACTAGTATGGCACTCCTACTTGATTATTCATCTATTCGTAATCATCAAATTAGTCAAAAATAAATGTACATCACAAGAGGTGTTTAGGTTCATTCTAGATTGAAATGGATCAAGTTTGGGGAAGAAGCCTATAAAATTTTTATAGTCATTTAAAATTTAAGAAATGTAAAACTGAGATAACAATGACTGATTATGGTGGGTTTGTTTTTAGTGAGTTGATTGATGTAAAAAGGTATTTTTTATCATTATAATATAAGTTATTTTCTTTTGATCTCTCAAGACCTCAAATTGATCTTACTATGGAGTTATTTACTACGTATATCCCTAAGAAATCTTGATTGATAAAGTTTCTTTCCTTGATATTGAAATATCCCTGAATGAGATAAGGGCAATTATAGGATTTTTATTAAATTACAAATCCCTAAGGATTGATGGTTTCTATATTGAGTTCTATAACTCCAATAAGGACTGTATTTGACTTTAATCTCTTGTTGCTTTTAGGTAAGCTATTGATGTGGGCACTCTAGGTCTACAAATTGTCATAGGCATTTTCAAACTCATCCTGAAGGATGGTTACCTTACCCTAGTTAATAATTGGATACTAAACACCCTTATTAATATAACATATAAAATCATGTCTATGTTTTTAGCCAAGAGGTTTTATTTATTTATACCTCTTGTGCCTTACAAAACACATATTATATTTATTTAAGGTAGGTATATCTTTGACAATCTTATTTCCTATTGGGAAGGAATAAATTGAAAATATGATTCATGTCAAAACATTGGAACAATCTTACTTCAACTTGAAAAATCCTATGATATAATTGAGTAGTCATTTATTGATTTAATGTTGAAATCCTTTGATGTTCAATGTAATTTTAAAAAATGGTAACTATCCTCTTTAGGGAAATTTATACTATCATTGAAGTTAATGGTGAGCTTTTTAAATCAATTGAGCTTTAGAGGTTCATTAGACAAGGATGCCCCCTTACCCCATCTTTGTTTTTCATTATATCTAAATCCCTCTACTATATTTTGAGAAGTTCCTCTATTCATTCACTGGTCAAGTTTATATCTCTACCTAATGGATATGATGTGGTATATGTCATGTTTGATGATGATACTACCTTATTTTCTAAGCTTGAGAATGATAACATTCAAAAATTTAATGACAAGTTGGATACTTATTGCTCTAATTTTGGGTCTAGAGTGGTTTTACATAAATATTTTATAATGGGATGGGAGGAGAATATGTTAGTTTGGATAAGTGAGTTTGGGTGGGATTATAAGGGACCTAATAATATTATAACATATTTAGGTATTCCATTTGCTTTATCTCATTCCTTCATGTGGATGTGAGATTGGTTGTTTACTAAAATTAATAACAAAATTGGTATGTGGTATGACAACCTTCTCTATCTCTCTCTCTCTCTCTCTCTCTCTCTCTCTCTCTCTCTCTCTCTCTCTCTCTCTCTCTCTCTCTCTCTCTCTCTCTCTCTCTCGGGTATAATACATGTATGTTGAAAAATTATTTCCTCATACAAATTTTAGTATGCATCTTATTGGTTTTTTAATAGGACCTAATTTAATTTATTTCATTGAATCATCAGAGACTTTATTTGGTTTGATGGTAAGGGTAATAAAGAAATGAATGCAATGGTATATAAGCTTTGTTGTGTTTCTAGAAAATTTGGGAGGCTAGGGTTGAAATATCATAGGCTCCAAGTTATTACCCTTGCCTTCAAATATATCATTAGGTATTTGAAAGGTGATGGTCATTGTAAGGTCCTAAATAGAAGTAATATTTTGATGGGTTTTCCTAAAGTTAAACTAAATTGGAAAGGATTGAACATATTTGATCTCTTAGAGGTCTCAATCTTAGTTCAAGTTGTGGGCTCACCAAATTTTTGGTTTATTTGGAAGGCTTGGGAAATTGTGAAAAATTTAGTCATTATGCCTACTATGTTTAATGCTCTAAGATCAAGGTTCCATGGGTATAGTTATTTATTGTGGAACCTTATTTTTAACATAAGGTGTCTTACCTTAACTAAAGGTTGTTTGGCATTTATTTGATTCTCCTAGGGTTTGAGAAACCTTAGGGATGTTTTTTCCTTTAATGGGTGGGATTATTGGAATGAAATCAAAGATAGATTTGAAGTGAATCCAAATAATATAATGAATTTTAAACTAATTACTTAAGCTCTTCAATCGGTTAGAGGTGTGATTATGTTTAATGAGGATTATGAATTCTTGGAGATCATAAAATGGATTAAAGGGTTGCCTCTATTTTATTACATCACTAAAATTCTATATGATAAATTCAATTTAAATAAAACCCATTATCTTTGCCTTAACTATTTATGGCAGGTTTATGACCCATTTTTCAATTAGATGTTTAGATTTCAAGATACTTGGACCTCCTTTATTGAAACAAAAAATTCTTGTTTTAGGCGGTTGATTTTGTATGGCAAAGTAAATGTTTGGTCAGTTATTTCAATTCCTATTTTTGTCCATCCCAATTTATTTATTGTGTTGTGAGTTAAAGATTATTGAAAAACATTTTTCTAAATGTCCTTTTCTCATATATATTTTGAATAGTTGTCTTAAAATCTAAAACTATCTATTTACTTATGAGAATTTATAAATTAATATTTCTTCTAGGTGTTCCCAAAATAAAGTTCATATGTTTTTTCAAAAAAAAAATCATTTATTTTTTAATGAGATATTATGGTTCATTTAGAAACAAATGGAATTTGTAACTATTTTAATATAAAACCAGCATGCTTACTAACTTAAGTATTTAAGTTACAACTAGTTTTATTTCTTTACATATATTTTTGTAGTTAAAGATTCCTCAAAGCGAGCTAGATTTTTTTTTTAGATCTAGCATGTTAAAAACATCTTCTAACCAATTAATAAATAATGGTAGTTACCCAGATTTGAGTCATCATTCTTACTAGAGGATATGTCATATAAATGTTGTTGAAGTTTAAGTTTCATAACATGAATGGGAATTTATAAAGGATGGTTATCTTAAACAGGTAGGAGATCATGTAGTGTGTTGGGTTAATTCATCAAACTCAAGTAAAAATGGAATACTTGATTCTGTTTAGGCTAATAAACATGTACTCAATGCCATTATATAGGACTAAAATGAAGAGGAGCCCAAGTCTAGTAAAGTTTTAATAGAGGAGCCTAGTTTTGGTGGGGTTATTTTGGGTCATGAGTACTCTCCTACTAGTGTTATTATTGAGTTCAAACCTATTGGTTTTATTACTGATATTTCTATACCAGGTATCAAGGAGGAACCAAGCATATATTTTCTCCAAATCATTTATGAGTTTATAAATTAAACTTATTTGAAACTTTAAAAAATTATTAAGTATGGAAACCTTAAAGACATTGATGAACTAGTACATTATTTGAAAGAATCAAAAAATTAAATATATTTTAGGGAAAATTGAAAATTTCCCCATTACCATGAAGTATCTTTTTGTATAGGGGCCTTAGACTTATGGATGTTCCTTAGGATGAGGGTTTGTAGAATGATGATGATCAATTATCTACTTAGTTAACTGGTGATTACTCTTAGTAGTACAATTATATTTTTGTTATAATATTTTTTTCATTTATGTTAGTACCACTCTTTTGTGGATTTTTTAATATTATAATAACATTCAAATGACTAGTTCTCATACTTTATTTTGTGGCATGTTTGGTAGTATTTGCGGTTATTGTGCACATTGTTTTAATATGAAAATGAGTTAAAAAAGAGGGTTTTAATCTAGTTTAATGTTTTTAATAATCCCACTTAGATAAAACCAATAATAGGATAAAATATTACAATTTCTAGAATCATCAAGTCCATGTATTATATCTAAAAAATAAGACATAGATGGAAGCTACAAAGGAAGACCTATTACTTCATCAAGACATCTACAAGTCCTTTATTTCATTGGTGTCACCTCCATTTAGCATTTCATGGTTACATAACCCAAACACAATATATTTAAAAAATTAAATTCTATGCATATGAAGACGCATCTTTTTTTTTAATAAGCATTCATATGAGTATTTGCACCTAGAGCATAATTTTCCTCTCAAAATTTATACATTTATGGGTATATTGTGCATTTTATTTATGTTGGGACAAATAGATTTGAAGACCAAGTGTATCTCTGAAACTTATAAATGAATTCCTACTTTCATAATATTTGAATATTTTCATTCTTTAATATGATTATTACATAGTTTCTTATAGATAACTTTATTATAAAGTATTTGAATATAAGATAGATAGAGAAAATTTTGATGTTAACATTTCCTTCAGTTGGCACCTGTGTGAAGTTAAAAATAATTTTTAATCACCTGACATGATCATCATTGTGTTTTCATCTCTTACCAATTTGAAGTTAAAAATTAAATTAAAGAATTAAATTTTCTAGGTTTAATGGGACACAACAAATTATCCTTGAGTCTCTTAAACATTACGATCCTACACTTAGATAAGTTTTATTTAAATATGAACTAGCTTTCATGTTCGCTATCCATTCATATTTATTCATTAGTTATCTAACTCAAACCAACAAGAATCATCATTAGGCATTATGTAAATTTATTTGCAAGCCACTTCCATCTCAACATGCCATTAACCACCATGAAAAGTCATATCTATATACAAAGCTTACATACTCTTTTAAGCATGTTATAATTTTCATGGCTCAAGAGTAGTCAAATCTATCAAACCAATTTATAGTTAAATATAATTACAAGAAATAAAGTATGAGCTAAAAGTGATAAATCTACATAATATAAAGGAAAGATTATAGGATTTACATAAATCTAGTCATGTAATAAAGAACCATATTTAAGTATAATTTTATCCATATAAAATAATGTATATTCATGAACAAAAAAATTATACACAAATTATGATCCTACTTTTTTTATTCATAGTTGCATGTACAATTAGTCATTATAATGAAAATATTTGTATATGCATTCAATGAATAATAATTTAATTATAAGTATTTTTAAATTAATCTAATAACAACCTATCATATTATTTTCCATTATATGTCCAACAATCTAAATTTCTTTGTACATTTTAACCTATTTCTAAAATATAAAATTTCATAACAAAACACTACATCTAGATAAAGTCTTATCAAACCATGACCATTGTCATGGATTTATGATTTAATATATGTGTTTAATTACCATCACAATACCTATTCATGAGTATATAATATGTATAGTATCTCATATAGTATATCCAACATGCATCCTTCCATGGCCTCAAGTTTCTCTTTCAATTTGTCCAACCATAAATCAATGTGCTTGTATCATAATGATTGTTGTATTGGAATAAATAAGCATACTCATAGGCCCCAAGTTCCTCACCATGTAAATACAATAAATTATAAATGAAATGAAGCCATAAAGTAGCTACATTTTATCTTTTTTGACATAATATGCAGGAAATACTCTTATTCTATGAAATTGGCTATGTCCTCTAGATTTTCTAGAATTACAGTGAGTCTATAAAAAAATAGTTCACATACAGTGAATTATATTTTAATTATTTTTGGTCCTAACAATTCCTTATTTTATTAGTAATATCTAGGCACACATTTTAGTTTCTAGGTTTCACATTAATCTTAAATTTAAATTCCTAGAATAACATTGACCACCTAGATATCCTTCCACCTAACATAGGATTACTTGATAGGTATTACAGATCCTAGTTATCCTTAAATAATTAAATGGTGTTTGTAAAATATAATGCATGAATTTTTGAAGTGAAAATACCATAGCTAATGCATCCCACTTTTTTTTATTGTAACTCTTAGATATGTTGCTAAAAATATTTTACTTGCAAAGTGAACGGGGTTATTCAAATCTCTATCTCCTTTCTGAGAAAAAACAACTCCTAGTAGGGTTCATCAAGCATAAACATGTACATTAAAGGGTTTACTCCAATCAGAGAATGTCTTTTTAGAGTTAATACTATCCTCTATGTTTAATCCATAAAATATGACTGACACTCACTAGTCTATTTAAAATTCATATATTTACATAATAATCTCCCCATTGTCATATATATAGATGGGTGCCATTTTATGAAATTATGATAATAGAATTTATGTTCAAGAAGGATCTCATTTCATTAGATCTTTGATGAGGTGGTATACTTACAATGACTATAAGTTTAGCTTGATTAACTAAAATCCTATTGGTGCACACCATGTCAACCAAGAGAACACCAAACAGTGTAAAGAACAAACATTTTTTCAAAATAATTGAAATCAATATAGCTTGATATCTTAGATAAGTGTTATTTTAATATAGATAATACAACCCAATCATTAATATATACTTTAATAATGTCATGTACGAAATATTTTAATATAGTGACCACAACACTAGAGAAAAAAGGATGAAAATTTTGTTATCTTGTGTGCAATGGATCTCCATTCTATTACATATGGTTTTGGAATAATAGTCGAGTGTGATAGGTATTTATTAGTACCTACTTAAGCCATATATGAGGGAATAGACTTCATGAACTATGAGTAACTCTACAACCTCATTTCTAAATTAAATAGACATGGGTCTTTTATATAGTAATCGTTCAATGCCATGTAGTCCCCACATACTCTTATTTATCCTAACTCTTTAGGTTACACCACCATTGGAATTACCCATTCTACACCTTCTATTGGATATATAATCTTTGCTTCCTAAATGTAGTCAATTTTAAACTTAACTTTAAGATTTGTATTAGGGTTTATCCTCCGTGGTCACTTCTTATTAGGCCATGCACACTCCTTGAGTTCTATGTGCATCACTTTGATTGTAATAAATCTTTTTTAATCTCTTAAAAATTACAATCCTTCTGATAGAATTCTTATTATGTCTAATATTCACCCAAAGTTGTAAGCTTGTATGCATCCTCAGTACGATTGTTACATAATGGTATATTTAATGGTTTTTGATATATCTTATTGGACCCACTTTGTATATATTATCAAAGTGTCCTCTTCCATTATTTTTATTAAATGTTTAAATTTTTTATATATGAATATTTAGTTTGATCTATGATTTTATATTTAGGTTCTTATATTTATATCTCAAACTCGAAGAAAACCTTCAATTGCATGTACTCATAACTCTCAATGTATTTTATTTACTTGTTTTTAGTCATGGTTATATTGTAGGGTTACAGTAAAAATAGATATTTCTTATTATTTGCCTTTAAATTTATGATTGTTATTTTAAAATATATAGATTATTCTTCATACTAATAAAATTTTGTCATAGTGCTTGGGTCCTCTTCTCAAACATGATGTATAAAATTTAACTTTTGAATACAAGTATGCACTAGGGGATTATAATCCTAAAATACAAAGGCTTGAATAGAATCCTAATATGTGTATGGCTAGTTTTTTGTTTCTAACATGCACTCCTAGAGCATATATAGCTTGTTGGTGGAAGAGTTTATACAGTATACCTAAATACATGTATCAAGTTTTTAGCTTATGCATCTTTTACAAAATAAACATCAACATATTTATGAATATGCATTTTAGGATACTATTTTTTATGGAAAATACCCATTGATTCATGATCACATATGCTATTTGAAACCAAGCTTAAAATAATTAAAAAAGTCTTATTAGTGCAATTTATTTGACCTATGTACTACAACTCACTATGTCATAACAATGACCTTCAAATTAAACTTAAATATTTTGACTCTTTGATCTACATTTTGAACCCATTTCTCTATTTTGGAAATAGATTAGGTCAATCCCTTGATTCTAAATAATTGAGGCAATTGTTAGTTTGTATTAAAAACCAATATCACTGGTCTCAATTTTTCATTTCTTTTTACCTAATTTATCATATGGATATATTAATAACCACTCACTATAGACATAGATTCCCATGGTAGAACACCAACTTGAGTTGGTTTGATGTAATCCTATCCACTCAGAATGTTTTTAGAGGGGCAAATTGCTGATTTTGCATCAATAGTGTGGGAACTGACACTTTACATTAGTCCTCAATGCAAGGACAAAGTATCTCTCCTATTATCATATGTAGAAACATTTATTGAAAGCCAAAAAATGAAAATCAAGTGAAAATATATTCATAAATATATCCATTAAAAAAAATCCATTGGGGCTTTTGTACTTTTAACCAGAAAGCATGGAAAGTAGTTAGAAACTAAAATTAGAGGAATTGTAGAAAAGAGTGAGAAAATGAGAAATGAAAGGAGGAAGGGATAATGATATTATTATATCTAATTAAACACAAAATATACCATGATAATACTATCAGAAGATTCACCAAGGTCTGAATAATGAGGATGCACGAGTCGTGGTTGCACGAGACGAAACAAGTGAATACCACAAAATGCTAAAGTAAATGAAATCAAACAAGAGACAATTGCATAGAAAATTTGGATAAAATCCAATATTACATTAACATAAGATGGCCAAAGTGAAGAATACATATAGGAGATCACATAAGTAACTCCTCCACAAAAGGTGGTCAAAGCACCCCCAAAAATAGACTATAACTCCTCCATGAAAGGTGGTGATAGGGTGTTAAGAATAGAAAAGTAACTCCCATACCTAAAATAGCTGGTCAAAGGAGTTACTTATGACACCTATGACACATCTCTGACACACATCTCCACATAAGCTAGCCTATCCCATGAATGTAGGAAAACTCTATGTATGCTCAAATATATAATTTCCCTAATTAAATAATAGGGAAAAATAAAAGATTACACTAACACCCCCCCCAATAACTGTAACTTAGGTGGGAAGTGTGGAAATATAAAATGGGTCCTGGAAACTAGGCCTGATGAGGTACCCATGTATAAAAGCAATCTCCCATAAGATAGAGAAAATGAGAAAACCCGTAGGAAAAAACTCCCCCACAAAAGAGAGACATAAATAAATGAGAAGGCTAGAAGGCCACACCTGAAGATGATGCTACTTTAGATGTAGACTGCACCCCAAGAACATCTCGTAGATGAATGAACTTGCTCTCAGTGAAAGGTTTGGTGAAGATGTCCACAACCTACTCTAAAGACTGGCAAAAGATTAAGTTAATGACCTAACTATGAATAAGCTCTTGAATGAAATGCATGTGAATCTCTATGTGCTTGGTCTACTAGTGCTGAACTAGATTCTTATAAATTTGAATGGTACTCTGGTTGGGATAATAAATGATGGTGGGCTTCCTGATAGGAATACCAAACTCAAAAAGAATCCCCTGAATCCAAATAGCCTCAGTAGCTGCATTAATAGGTCCCTTATATTTTGCCTCTGTGGATGATATAACAATAGCATTCTGCTTCTTGCTAGACCAGCTGATAAGACCAGAACCTAGAGAGAAACTATAACCAAAAGTGGAATTGTGAGTCTGTGAATCACCAACCCATTCTGAATCTATATATCTAACCAAGTCAACCTCTATGCCAAATCTGTAATGAATCTCCTACCTATGTGAATCCTGTATGTAATGCAATATCCTCTTAGCTGCTTTCCAATGTAGCTAATGAGGTTCCTACATAAATTTGGAGACAAGTCCCACTACATATGATATGTCAGGCCTGGTGTGAGTCAAGTATATGCGACTGCCAACAAGTTGTCGATATCGAGTGGCATCAACCAATGGTGAAGAATAGTCAGCCTCAAGCTTGACTCTTGATAAAAAGGGAGTCAGAGATGGCTTGTAATCAGCCATGTGAAACTGAGCCAATAAATCAATAGAATACTTAGGTTGTGTAAGAGAAATCCTTGAATCTAACTATGAGATCTTGATGCCAAGGAAGTAGTGCAACAAACCCAAGTCTGTCATGTCAAATCTATCTTGGAGAGATGCCTTCACCACTGTAATAGCTGATAAAGAACTCCTAGTGATCAAAAGGTCATCAACATATAGAACCAAAATCAGGAGCAAATCATCCTGCCACAAAAAGTAGACATTGGGGTCAAAATGACACTTAGTGAAACCCACTGTGAGAAGGAAAGAATCCATCTTGGTGTACCATGTGTGAGAGGCCTGTTTGAGGCCATAGATAGATTTTTTGAGTCTGCATACTAAGGAAGAATCCTAAACAAATCCTTGTAGCTACTCCATGTGGATCTCCCCCTCTAGGTCTCCATGAAGAAAGGCATTCTTCACATCCATTTGGCACACATCCCAACCATGTGTTATGGCAATAGCTAAGGTGAGTTGGATAGAAGTCATCTTTACAACAAGTGCAAAGGTCTTTGAGTAGTCATTGCCTGCCACCTATGAGAAACCCTTGGTAACCAATCACACCTTGTACTTATCAACTGACCCATCTACTACAAACGTGGTCTGATATATCCACCTACATCGAACCATCTTACTTCCCTTAGGAAGTGAAGTCAAATCCCAAGTGTGATTTTTGATTAAGGAAGAATATTCTTCATCCATAGAACTATCCCACTCAGGTACCCCTGATGCCTCTCAAAAAGTCTTTTGATATAAAACTAAAGCAAAGAAGTCATGTGGATCTCTCTAAAAATCCCCCTAGTTCATCTGTCATCTACAGGATCTCCTGCCCAAGTGTTAGCGCTCTCAAGTGTCTATCTGGCTCAAAGTGGCCTAGAAGTGGGTGAGTCAGGTGCTAACTCCCCATCCTCTAACTAACTAGAAGTGGATGACTCTACATCACTGTCATCACTGTCTGAATTCAAAGAAGAAGAAGATGTCTCTAGCTCAAGAACCTACTGTGTCTGATCTGAATCTGATGAGGAAACATCATGAAGAAGTAGATCCAATGAGGGATAAAAAGTGCCAAGTGTTGAGTCTCTAGGACTCTCTTGAAAATGGACACTTCTCTCGATGAATTGACTAGATCTAGAAGGTGATACCCCTTAACACCATCCAGATATCCTACAAAGATGCAAGGCTTAGACTAACATTCCATAGCTTTGCATTTCTTCTTTGGTATGTAGGCCATGGCTAGGGATCAGGATTTGAAAACCCTAAGGTGATCAACATCAAGTTTTCTTTTATGCCAAGCTTCAAAGGGTGTTATCCCTTTCAAAGCTTTGTGAGGAACCCTGTTTTGAATGTAGCAAGCACAATTGATGGCTTCGGCCTAGTACTGTGGTGCTAAGGATTTGGAGTGAATCATACAACTACCCATCTCTTTCAAGAACCTATTTTTACATTAGGCAACCCCATTCTATGAAGGACTATAAGTGATTGTGCACTTCAAATGAATCCACTTTATGGTGCAAAACTGCTCAAACCTGTTGCTGACATACTCCCCTCCATTATTAGTTCAAAGAACCTTAATGGATTTCTCACTCTGTTTCTCAACAAGAGCCTTGAAATCTAGAAATTTTTCAAACACTTAAGACTTTTGTTTGAGAAAATATATCCAAGTGTACCTAGAGAAATCATCAATGAAAGTAATGATGTACTTGGCCCTTGTGAAAGATGGTTTGGGAAAGGGTCCCGATACATCACTGTGGACTAACTCCAAAGGTTGTGAAGCCCTCCAAGCTTTACCTTTGTCAAATTTTTCTTCGAAATGCTTCCCAAGGGAGCACCCCTCGTAAAGTCCTTTTGAGAATTGGACACGAGGCAAGCCAATGACCATGTCATGTTTGTAATGTTGCTCAAGGTAGCAGTAGTTAAGGTGGCAATACTGTTCATGCCATAATTTGCTAACTCCATCTGAATGAGTTGACAATGCTATTGGAGAAGAATTAAGTGTAAAATGTGAGAAGGTGTATAACCTTGCTTGGTGATCTACCCAACCCACTACCACTGTAGTATCACTATGCAACTCCCTGATAGCCACTAAATCTATAAAAAAACACAACTCTCATGCACCAACCAATGTGAGTGATTTGGTACACAAATAAGAGATTGATTGATAGAGAAAGAATACTTAGAAAATTATTTAATGTTCCTCATTCCATTTCAAATAACCCTCTCCCTACAATAGAAATGGATGTGTCATCACCCAAACTAATTGAAGTCATGCTACAAGGCTCTAAAGATGAAAACTCAACTAGTGAAGAGCCCATGTGGTGAGACGCACCTGAATCAATGACCCATGATGTTATATAAATTGTAGTTGCTACAAGGGCCTTGCCCTTTTCTTTCTCCTTACCCTTGCCTTTTGCCTTGGTAGAATCTTGGGTAGATGAATTCTCTAGAAGATGAGTTAGGTGATCTATTTGTTTCTTCATGCATTTGTGTTCATCATGCCCTGACTTCTTAATATAGGCACACTTAACCTTCTCCTTCTTAAGTTTCGCATTGGAGGAGGAAGACTCATTGTTATTTTTGGTAGGATTGTTGTTTTCTTTCTTCTTCTCCTGGTCCTTGTTCTTTTTCTTCTTCTCCTTTGTTGAAGTCTTATCCTTACCATTTCTAGCTATCAAAGCTTGGGGTTGAGTAGACTTTATTGTGCATATTTGAATTAGCTTATCTTGCTCCCTAGTCAAGTTGGCAATGAATGAATCCAAAGAAGGCATTTTCCATGTAGTGCCAAGGGCACTTTTTGTGGCATGGAAAGTGGAGACAAAGACTGAATAGCTTCGACCTAAATTTGATACAATAGAAAGGATGAGTTGATTATCTTTCTTTTCTATCCCACATTCTTTTAATTGCAATCTAAGGGCCTTAAACTTAGTGAAGAAGTCCTGTAGGGTGTCAAAGTTGCTAGGACTTAGACTTATGAGTTTATTTTCAAGCTCATGACCTCTCATTTCATCAAGCTTTCCAAATAACTTTTATAAGGTGTCCCATATGTCATTGGGAGTTTGGAAGGATTCTAGATGGAAGAAAAGTTTTGGAGACATAGACAAGCTTAGTAATCTGTAGGCTTCATCACTATGGTTGTACCACTTGACCTTTTCAGCATCAGTGTTGGGTTCTACTTTAGTATCCATGGTGATCCTATACAACCCTTTGCTTCTAAGAATGATTTAAATTTTAACCTTCCATTCATGATAGTTGAAGGGTGTTAGGGGTTTAAGTTGAAAAGAATCCATTTTTAGCTGAATTTAGGTGAAGTTTGTTGATTGCAAGTTGTGAAATTATGCAAAAAGGAGAATGAAAGAAAAGATTGAAAGTGATAAAAATAAATCACACCACCCCCCCAACAAAATGTGCAAGTGCATGCTCAAAAGATGTTAGACTCAGCTGAGAATGCATCTTAGAGCAATCGGTGCAAGACTAAAGCAAACATGATGTCGGACTCAGCGGAAAATGTGTCCCGAGAGACCTAAATTTTTGGCACTTTATGAACTAGTGCATTTTTGACAAATAACAAGCTTACTCTATGGATAATTGAATTAAAAACACTTTTGAAAAAAAGTCACCCAAATCTGAGCTACCGTTTGCATGATATTAAAGGTTAAATTGTCTTGTAAACTAGTGTTTTTGCAGAAAAAGCAGTAAAACATTAAAAAATATCTGTTATGAGAGAGAAAGTGGCCGTCCAACCACTTGTTGGATTTGACACAGAAAGAGGAATCTAAAGAAGGTTTCTATGAGGAGGAATTGGCCTCTCCCTAACCCTGGCCTCACCCTTTGTCTTCGACAGGCGAAGATATAATTTTTTAAATGAAAACCCCAAAAATACAAAACTATTTATAAACTAAATATTCAGTGAAATTGACTAATTTTTGTTTTAACAAGTCAATTTTAACTAAAAATATTAAAGCAAACACATAATTGAACTGTTGCCACGTGTCTAAGGGGTGCGACATCGGATGCCAAGCAAGAAAGGGGTGCCAAAAACATAGTCCACAATTTAACTTGTAGAAAAGATAAAGAAATAAATGTGTAGACCTAATGGACATCGTACGACATGCTTGGAGCCTTGTTGGACAAGAAAATAAGCTGGAAGCACTGAAGACCAGAAGTTAGGTGTAAAATCTTGGTATTTACTGAAGGATAACAACATAAGTGCGTGTCGTATGGCCTATTTTGGATGTCATATAGCTGATGGCATGGCAGAAGTGAAGGATGTTGGGCATTGTAGAAGTTGGCATCCTAAAGGCACCTTTCTATTTGGAGTTGTTGCTCCTCCCTCTGCTCCTTGTACTACTCTTTCCTCTATTGCTGAGTGCAATAATGGTGCCCAAGCAAACTGTTGAACTAGCCCAGAAAGTGAAGACAGCCAAGACACCCAAAGGACAAGGATTTCTAAGAAAATGATACCAGAAATGATATAAATTATTTTATTATTTTAGATTAGATCTAAAAAGTAAAAAAAAAAGAGAAATCCACTCCTCTTGATTTTGAAATGAACTAAAATCATAACCAGACACACGATTACCATTCTTGCTCTAATACCATATCAGAGTTTTTACCAAAATCTGGATAATGTGAGTGCAATGGAGACATGATCACATGAGTTGAAGCAAGTGCACACCACATAGATGCTAAAGCAATTTGAAAATAACACAAGAAGATAAATTGCACGAGACAAAATGGAGAAAACCAAAATCTAATTAACATGAGATAGCCAAAGTGAGGAATACAAATAAGAGAGTATGTAACTCCTCCACAAAAGGTGGATAAGGCACCCCAAGAATAGACTGTAACTCCTCCATGAAAGGTGGTGACAAGGTGCTAAGAATAGAGAAGTAACTCCCATCAAGGGAGTTAATTATGACACCTATGACACATCTATGACACACACCTCCACATAAGCTAGCCTATCCCACAAATTTAGGAAAACTCCATGTATGCACAAGAAATACAATTTCCTTAATTAATAAATAGGGAAAAATAAAAACCTACACTAAGTGTGGATATTCCCCAGGTAATTATATAGGTGAACAAGCAATGAGAAATATTTGATTGGATTGACTGATTGGATTGATGATTATTTTAATGATTAGTTTAAGGATGAATGTGAAAAAAATCAATGGTGTATGTGAAGAAGCGAAAGCATCAAGTTTAAATTATAGAACAATGTCTCTCAATTGATTAAAATTTTGAATGATATATCATGTTTATTATATTTAGGAATGGTTTATCCCTATGATGAGGATAAAATGATGGATCAGTGAATAAACATAGCTCTACTTATTAATTTGTGTTCAAGTTGTTGAGAGGGGCAAATATATTTGAGGTGATGAATGTTAGATTAGTGATTATCATTTTGTTTTCTTATTTAAATGAAGGATAATTGATTTTTTTCATAGTTTATTTAGATATATTACCATATTTGGATGTTTAATTTAATTAGATAGATTATTTAGATAAATTATTCAAGACATTTGATTTGGGTCTATGTTTTGATGTGTTATGATGATTGGATGTTTGAGTGATTTGTAGTACCATTATCTTGAGCCATATTTATGATAAATCATGTTTTTAGTGTAAATTATGTAATATGCACCATGGTATTTCTAACCATGATGATGTTTTGTCAAAAATCACCTTGGATTGACCTATAAGATAAAATACATAAAAAAATGTACAATGAGTACATCCCCTAATGCACCATTGGTATTAATAACCAAGATAACATTTTTGATTTATGTTGTTACACATAAATAAGATAAAAACATGAGATAAAAGATGGACAAATATGAGTTAACAATGAATATATTTAAATAAATCCTAATCAAATATAACTATCCAACAAATTAATTAGAATCATATAAAAATTAATTAAAATGTGAATCACAAAAAATTAGTAAATGGAATTCGCTAAAATCTTAATAAATTTAATTAATGAAAAATTTAGATATATACATGATAACCATAGAAACATGTAAATATCAAATAAATACTATGTAAATTAGTCAAACCAAAATAATTATTATACAATAAATACCTAATGAACACTAATAAAAAATAATTAATTATTCACGTGTATGTGTTATTAAGTAATCATTAATTTATCCTTTGCCTGGTTAGAAATCATGGGGAAAAAATTGTAATTAAGATTAGAATTATTTTAATGTACCCTAACATAATGATAAATTTTTGGATTAAATTATATTACTCATGACTCGTAATATAGGCAAATAGATTTTGCTAAGAACGTAGGACCAAAAAAATATGATATTTTTAGTTTTATTGGATTTTAGGATTTTTCCATGTTGTAATATGATGCAAGAACCTTATGATAAAAATGTAAATCAATTATTATAAGTATATCATAAAGTATTATTAGGTTTAATAGATCATGTTAATGTTTCATTTTTAATTAGGAAGGTTTGAAAGATAATTGGTTGTTCAAGAAGTCTCATAGTTGGCTTCCATCCAAAATTTAGTATTTGACAGAGTATTTTATACTTTTATAATGTTTGAGTGTATTTTAAGTGGTATGTAAAGCCTATTTATCTATTGTAATTTTTTTTAACCTCCAATTTATTTTTAAAAATACCTTAAGACTAATGAAGGAAAGTACAACATAGGTGAAGATAAAACAAAGTATATTTTTGATAAGTCTTGTGTTATTGAAGACTTAAGATGTGTGAAACTAGAAAATACGACCAATAGTCACTTTTTAAAAGATTATAAATCTATAGTAACATAAATTAAGAGATATAATATTAGTAATTCTAAATCAATAAAGATAGAATATGGATAAGAGGTTGGATTAGGTGGATGGAATGGTCTCTAAATCTGCCATGGAGAAAATAAAAGTCTTGTAAAAATATTTGAAGAAACTAGAACAAAGAATGGGATTTTAATGATGTTTCATGATATGTTTTGGACTCCTTGGAGGTATTTTTATTTATTATTTTAGTTCTTTATTCATGCTCAATATCTGAAATATGTCTATCATAGTTTAAGAGATCAAAATTGTGTGTTTTAAAACTTAGTCAGTGTAGATAATAATGGCTTTGTACATTTAATGATTTTTATGCTTGAAACACCCTTAAAAAAGTTATATGAAATTATAAAGGTATCCATAAACCGAAAATAATCCCATAAAATCCACTATAATACAAAATTTCTCTCAAAACTTGACACTTAGGTCAATATTTATAGGTTGACTATACAAGTCAAGAAAAACATTGGTTCTTATAGCTTATTTTTTGAAATTTTAAATATTGGATAGAAATTTAAAGGTATTATTTATTTTTATAGATACTATTATAATTTATAATAAGAAAAAAAACCATTGATATAATTTAATTTATCCAAATTTGAGTGGTCTTGGCCATATTATAGTCACCTATGGTTTTGAGTCTCAAAAGTGAAATATATTGTAATTGAATTATTCAAAGTTGATTAAAATTTATATAATGAAACAATATTATGTTTTTAAAATGATAAAATTTTATTAATTTTTTGATTATACCTAAAATACAAGATAATGATGAGTGAGTTTTGTGTAGTGATGTAATTAAGCCTAATTTAGGGTTTTGGAATACTAAAAGTGCCATATTTTAAAATTGATCCATCATTTATTCATGAAAAATGTAATTAAGAGTATTATGATGTATTTAATTAGATAAAAGTAATTTTAATACTTTGTGGATCATATAAATAAATTTATATAGGATAATGTTTTTCTACAAATTTATGATTTTTAGTCCTAAACAAGATTAATTTTGAGTTTTGCAAGTGATCATAAGGATAAAAGTCATAAAAAATTATATAATTATTATGAAATAAATTTTAAAGTTTATTAAAGTGTGTTAAGTTATTTTCATGATCATTTAAGTCTGATTTTGTGAAATATGGTTTAAATATAGGTTTATAGTCTTGTGGGAGACTGGAAGTCATGTGTTGGTAATCAAGAAAGAGAGAACAATTTTTGAAACAATGGTTGGGAATGTTTAAAACCTTATAAGGAGATAATATAGTCTATGTATGAATTTTTGAATATGGATTAAATATATAGTGTCCCCTATATCTTTTTCTATAGCTAATGGACTAGTTTTTTAGGTCTATAGACAAGGCTAAAAGGTACAAATTTATTTTCTTATAAAAGATTGATAAAAAGGGTTCTTGAAAGTTTTATTATGACATAGGAGGATTTATTAGAAATATAATAACATTATAAAAGTGATAAATAATTAATTAAATTGGAATATACATATAATAATACTAGAATCCATTGAAGAAGGCCATAAGTCTATTGTCAATTAAGAGAAAGCCTACAAAAATTATTTGTATGTTTTATGGACAAAGTTTTAGGGGAGATAACCTTGATAAATATCAAGGATGTTTTGAAACCATTGAATAGATAAGAATGAACAATATTGAATGAATATAATTATAACTTTAATAAGGTTATAAAAATTCTAACAGACTAAGGTGATCTAGTTCTAGGTATGAATATACTAGTAAGCTTACTCATAATCAAATTGGGATCATTTTTATCAAAATATTAAAAATATTGTAGGAAAAAATAATTGTAAGAATGATATAAATCCATAAGGATAGACATGTAATACCTATTTTAAGATACCTTGAGAGGTCTACATAGATCAAAGATGTATCATAGCTTTGTTGAATCTCTTAGGAAAAGTATAAGTTTTAATAAGTGAAGATTACAATGAAAGGAAGTTTGATAAAGGAAATTAATAAAGTTTCAAGGAGTTATAGAACTCATTGAGGCTTTAGATGAAGGTAATAACAAATTGAGGTTGAAGAGGTAATTCAAATCTAAAAAATACTTTGATACATAGTCAAAATACCAACACAAAAAATACTTGGCTGAGACTGAAAGAATAATGAATAGGTGTTGAAATATAAAAGAGACTTCTAGTGAGGCATGAGAGAATGAAAAATAATGGAATACCAAGGAAGAACTAGAAGAGAAAATAAAAATAAAAAGTAGTGAATGGATAGGAAATAAGTCATTTAAAGCAAATGATATAAGATATAAAACTCATTATAGAGAACATTCAAGTGGAGGAAAGCTAATAGTATGGCTGGATTTTGGGAAACAAGGTGGATTATTCTATGAAGTTACTAACTAAGTGAAGAAAGAAGCATAAAAATATAAAAATATATATAATACTTTTAAGGGTGATATAAAATCAACCCAAGAAGACATTTGGAGAGGTAGTAAAGCCTCAATGTTTTAATTGTAATAATTTCTTTTAATATGTGAATGTAGTTAAGTAAGTTGATGAAGACGATGCCCAATTTTAGGTCTCAAATGTTGAGAATCCCAAGAAGGATGGCTTTTTTGTTTAGAATTACATTAAAGAATGAGGAGATAAAAAATTTCTATCCATAAGGAGTAATATTAAGAAAAAAATAAGAAGATTCTCAAGAAGAATAATGTCTCTCTGAGGTCATGAGAATGAAAGCAGGAACATTGTTAAAATAAGGAACATTCAAAGAGGCTATTTGGCCTCAAATTTTTTTTATAATTTTGATTTTGATGATCTGTATGCATATTTACAAGTTGGTGAGATGAAAGAATTAAATAGTGACTTGAAAAAGGAAGCATTTGGGTCTTTGTCTAGACTCACTCAAGGTAAAAATAAGAATGAATAAATGGAAGAATATATCGAAGAGGAAGAGTTACTACAGGAAAAAAATAAGCCAGAATCATATTATTTGGAAATAATAATAGATTGGTAATATATAAATATATCATAATATGATCTATTAAATATCTTAATTGAAGAAAATGAGGAAGCACCAAGTAATAATGGAAGGAGTGAAATAATATTAGTAATTGAAGAGGTAACAAGGTCTCGAAAATTTGAAATTAATCATGATTTCAACCTTAGATGTGTAAATATAAAATAATATGAAGATAATGAGATGTATTCATTTATAATACAATTGAATATAGAGTAGTAATATGAAGAATAAATTGAGCTAATTAGGCTCCTGAAGTATGAAAACTATGGTATAATTGAAGGTGGTACAATAGAAAGTAAGCATGTGGTGAAAAATTGAAAGAAAATAAATAAATATAGGTAAGAAGACTCTAAAATTAAAAAAAATTCCTTGAAATCCATTATAAATTTAAATTTATCTCAAAATTTGACTCTCATGTTTGTATTTATAGTTTGACTATAAAAGTCAAGAAAGTAATTTGTTCTTTTAGCTCATTTTTAGAATTGTAAAAGCTTGGATAATATTTTCAAGGTATAAATAAGGTTTATATATCATATTATAATTTATATCAAGTGAAAAAATTTAATATGGTATATGTTATCAAATTATTGAGTGGATATGACCTTGTCATGGTCACATAGGGTTTTGAGTCCCAAAAAGGGAAGTATCTTGTAAATGAACAAGCGAAAGTTAATGACATTTTATAGAATACTATAATAGGATTTTTATAATATTATAAAAGTGGTTAAAAGTCTTTTTTATCTATAAAATTCAATATATTCATGAATTCATTTTGTGTAGACTTATAATAAGGCCTAAACAAAGGCTTTGGAATACTAAAAGTGTCATATCTTCAAAACGATCCATCAAATCTTAACGAAACTTGGAGATCATATATATGATTATGTCATTAAATATATAAAATTAGTTTAAATCCATTATGAATCCTATAAATAAATTTATTTAGGACTATTTTTTCAATTTTTTTTGTGATTTTTGGGCCTGAACAAGGTTAAGTATACATTTTGCAATTTATCATAAGGATCAAACTCATAGATAAGTATAGAATTAGAGATAAATAATTTATAAGTTTTTTTAAAGGGTATTAATTTATTTTCATGACCCCTAAATTCTGAGTTTGATAAATATAGTTGAAATACAAGATTGCAATCTCATGGGAAACTAGAAATCTTGTGTTAGTAGTCAAGAAAAAGAGACAAACTTGTGAAGAATGATCGGGAAGGTTTGAAACCTTGTAAGGAGATAATATAGTCTATATATGAATTTTTTAAGATGATTTAAAAATCTAATGTCCCTTACATCTCATTTTATATCTAATGGATCAATTTTATAGGTATATAGATGAGGCTAAAAGGTACAAAATTATTTCCTTATGAAAGAATGATAAGTTAGGGTACTTGAAAGATGTCTTGTGAGATAGGAGGATTTAGTAGAAATATAATTAACTTATAAAATTTATAAATAGTGAATTAAATGGGAATATAAAATTAAGAGGAATAGAATCCATTAAATGAGGAAATAAGTCTATTTTCAATTGAGAACAAGACTATCAAAAACATTATTACATTTTCTGGTAAATTTATAGGGGAGATAACCTTTAAATTTATAGGGGAGAAAACCTTTATAAATGTCAAGGATATTTTGAAACCATTGAAGAGAATTTTATCAAAAATGAATTAATCAATAGGGATATAAACATAATATGGTGTTAAGATATCATAGAGACTAAGAGGATCTAGTGTAAGGTAAGAAGATAATAATAAGCTTACTCATCATCATATTGGAATTATTTTTATTAAAGTGTAAACAATATTTTAGGTACCAAGAAGTGTAATAAGCCTATAAATCCTTAAGATAAAACCTATAATACCTATTATAATATACATTTAGAGTTTTACTTACATCATAATACATATGGAAATATTGGGTCACTAGTAAAGGGAATATTGACCTAGAAGACAATATGAGGAGTGATGGTAGAATGGAAGGGTGAAATGGCATTATATGATTCCTAAAGGTGACTTGGGATAATAATTAATTGTTTAGGGATCTTAAAGGATTATGTCACATGGATATGAAATGTCTATCTATTAAAGTGTTTCTTGTAAGATATGGCATTTGTTTCAACTCAATAGTTCTTCCACTTCCTTATCAATTCCATACATGGAATAAAATACATACATTATATGATGAAAAAAGAGATAATACAAGACGTTTTAGGATTGATTTGTAAGGTTTTAAGGTGATATTTTTGATACATATATGGGTTCCAAAACCATTTAGGGACTTTTAGACAAAGTATTATTTATGCATGATGTGAGAAATAATTTTCATCATGGTACTTACATAAGGGAGCATAAATATTGTTTTCACCATTGGAAAAAATATTATTATTTATCTCCCTCTTTATTTTTATCATTTTGACATATTAGAGGATTTTGTGATATATTTAGCTAATCCTCTTTTATCTTTAGGCAATACATGTTCCAGGTAGCATTATAAATAGGGTCATGTCATTGATGTGGACTATAGTCTTGTCATTATGATTTTCATCAAAAAATTTATTATTATTCCTCAAAAATTATTAATAATGTATAATATGAAAAACATGTAATCCTATAATAAAACTTTGAATGTTTAGTGTGTTTTCATCATAATATTAAATATATAATTAAATTTACATATGAGCATATATTAGAAATTTGTATCACTAAATCACATAAAAGAATATGTACATGATTTGAATCATGGTTCCAAAGTAATACTATAGAGTAGTGGTAATGCATGATATGAATGATGGAAATATTATAAAATAACAAGCATACAATAAATTTTATTTCATTTCAATAAATTTATATATAATATGATAAGTAAGTCTCGAAGGATACATAGGACTAATATTTAGTGTCACATAAACTTAAAAGGCCAAGTGCCAGATACAAATGGCATAATGATGCCATAAAAGTAATCATATGAACATATAGAGCCAAGGGCGAGACATAATAAGTAAACAAATTAAAACCTATCATGGAGGGAAAGAAGCATAAAATAAATGAGTCTATTCTACATCCGGCATATGAATCCATGTCATTGTTAACAAGTAGCATATTATTGTAGCACATGTATAATATGAGTGATTAGTAAAAAATTTATATGATCTATATTAACATGTTATAAGGGTTCAAAATTGATATAACTTTTTAATTTCCTTATGGAGAATAAAAAATTCCTCCAAATTAGTAATGTTTTTGGGTAATAGGATAACCCTAACATTGCAACAATGTAGAATTATGCCTTGTACTTCACTCAAATACCTCACAAAACACTATGTATTGAAAATAAAATATGCTGTCTGTCTAACATAGAATAAGTAACATATGGAAATAATTGGGTCCTAATTTTGAAAACTATAAACTATTTCGCTATTTTTTGTGTTTTTGCCACATTTGAGATTTTTATATTTTTTTGAGATATTATAATCAAAAATTTATTTATGGAGTAAAGTTTTGAAAACAAATGAAGAGGGGTGGATTTAAATAATCCTTGGACCTAAACAATATACAAAAGTACTATATTATAAGAAGGAATTCAAGTGACTCCAAGTGGATGTGTAAATAAATAATAGTAATGTATCTTAATTGATATATAGATAAGAATATACATTATATTTAATGTGAAAGTGGCTATATGTGATCATGCAAGTGAAAGGAAACATATAGAATGTTAAGTCTGTAATAGGAAATAATAAGTTATTTTGGATAGATAGAATTGGTTTGAAAATCAAGAGGGAAAGTGGCCTAAGTTAAAGATAAATCCAAGGGTTAGAAGAGCGCTTGGATAAGGGACAAAATAATTAGCAAAAAATTAAATGAAAAAAGTATATGTACAAAGGGAATATGCAATTAATTTAATGAGTAATTGATTAAAGAATGTTTGCATGTAGTTCTCACATAAATGGTATATCCACTTGCTCATTTTTTTATAGACCATCAATTCGGATGAGATGTTGTTGTTTAGAGCCATGTGATCTATTATGTTTCCTATTAGTAATAACTATATTAGAGTTATTTGTTAGAGTATGTCTTGTTGTGTTATCTTGTGTTGTCATTATGTTATATTTTTTAATTATGATCAGTGAAGTATCTTTTTAAAATGTTGGAGAATTATAATTTGTACATAGTGTAGCCCCAAAGTATTTTTGACATGATCTCACCAAGATTGCATTATATTGATCCAAAGTAAGCTTAATGTGTAATTTTTTTTAACATGATTTAGTTTACCAAGAGTGATTTGTAATGTGATTCTTTGGTGATGTACGTTTATTAAATTTTTTATATAATACCCAAAATATCTAAGAAAAGCTAAACTATATATTTTAACTTCTTATAAGCAAGTGAGTGTAATATTAGTGCATTTTTTACCATCGATGGTTTGAGTAATGACAAAAGGATCTAGATCATAGTAATGATTTCTTGATGCTTATTTTGTAACCATAATTGTAGGCACAACTTTAGATATTGATCCATGATTTGAATCACCTTTATTGATAAATCCTTTTTTTTTTAATGTTGTGATCTTTCTTAGGTAAATGCACATTTTACTATTTATCTGAATGAGTGTTGAATTTATGTTTTTGCCTATTTACTTTGGGTGGTGTGGTCACTATATTTATGTAAACCAATTGTCACATATTCTTATATTTTTTGAAGTATTTTATATATTCACTTGATTAGGTGTGAATGCCTTAATCTAACTGTGTATGGAAGAAGCATATCTATATTAACCCACTTCAACATATGTAAACATAGAATGAGATAAGTAATCATATTCATCAATTGGTTTGAAATTTAAATTTCATAGTTAGTCATCTATTAGTTATTTTGCATCTTCATTATCATTTTTATAGTAATCTTAAAATCAATAATAATATTATAAATCAATCAATATTGGTATTTCCTAAATGGACACTATTCTATCTATGGAAATTAATACTTGTTTCATATTTATTTTATGATATTCCTCTATTTTAATAGGCATAACTTCCCTCATATTCTCCTCTATTTACTTTAGAATTTGATCATTCTGTTGGGTATAATTTAAATTCCTAAATTCACCCACTTCATAATAATCCGTTAATTTAATTAGAATTTTTTATTCATGACATATGATAGAGACATTATCAGATTGTCATTGTGTCACTTGATAAATTCAAAATTTTCATCATCAGGTAGAATTGCATATTTATTTGCATCATGTGAGAACATTATGAAACTATAAAATGTATACTATGTAGCTTCCTTTTCATGAATATAATTCCAATATAAAATGATAATATATTGTAATTGATCAGTTATGACTTAAAAATTAGTAGGTACCATTTTGGGACCATGTTTAAAATCCAATGTGATAATTCCCAATATTTTATTTGGAATGTTATTAAAAACATGTGTAAAATCTTTTGATTTTTAAATAATATCCTTATTAAAACCAAATATTATTATGAATTCATAGTTCTAAATATTTAACCAAAGTCATTATCAATTAATACACACTTGATAATTAATACATGTGTTTGAATTTAGATGAACAAGAGAAGATGTTTATGAAAGACATATGGGGAATTTAAATATTAATTACAAAAATTAATAGAATTATTAATATCATTGAGTTTTGTCATTATACATGCAAACAAAAGATGAATGTGTTTCCATAGTAAAAGTGGTATCTTGAAATATGGCATATAAAGTATCCTTGTGAGCCAATGATTTCCTTAATATCTTTAATAAAACAATATTAAAATTATTAGGAAAATGAAAAATGAGATCATATGCCTTGGGTTATGAATATTTCCATAGAGGAGTGAAGGACAAACATTGTGAGTAATATGATAGGATTGGGGAGGTAATGGTGGATTTGATCTTCTTATTTGAATAGAAAGGACATGGAGCTATAATACAAGCCTTAGATAAAAAAAACTAGAAAAATAATTTTCAATATTAGTAGGTTGAGGTTGAGGAGGAGGATTCACAAATGGTTATTAACATAATCATTGGTGTTTCATTTTGATAAGAAGTAAATCAAAATGTATTTTTTAATAATGGGTAATGAAGGTAGATAAGATTTTAGAAGATGACATGAATTAATTTTATCAATATGGGTAATCTAGATGTGTGACAAAAGGTTATTATAAAGAGGATGATATAAAACAACCTACATAGGAATATAAAGGTATGAAAAAAGGTAAATAAAAAGAAGAATCTAGGGTAGAATCCAAAGAGGAATATAAATTGGAATCTAAAGTGGAATCTAGAGGATATTATAGTGTGGAATGTAAATGAAAGTTTTATTGAATAAACACATACTTATAAGGTTCAATGCTGCCACTTTATTCATTCATTTAAACATTATCAAAACCATATTCATCATTAAAATAATATTTCATATTTTCTAATTTTTATGTATTTTCCAATCATTATGATAAATAAAAGGCATATAATAAGTAGATAAAAATTTATCTAGAGGATATACATCATTATATTGTTGCCTTACAATATCCATGATATATATAATGGAAATAAATTAAATAAATATAAATATTTTAATAAATAAATAATATAACATGTGAAAGGAAGATAATAACTATGAATGTAATAAAAGTAAAAATAAAGGTATAATGGTGATCTAGGCAATGGTTTGAATGATTATGTGGGCTCCCAAATATACTTACTTGTTCATTGACTGATGAATGTATTATATAAAAAAATAGGTAATTATAACCATGAATTTGTCCCACTAACATCATTTTTTAAGGTTGGATGAGAGTAACTTTGCTAGGTAATAAACTCATCTTAGGTGAAACACAAATCAAATGACTCAAATAGGCCTTTTATAGTATAAATAAGGGATCCTAGGTGTTTCTAATATACCATGAGGTACATATAAAATGAATTCCATATTGAGTGATGTACAATGTCTATGAGTATCGAGTTAAACCCCTCATGCCATGGTATCTATTAAATAAGCACATTACCCTTTATGATAGTCACTAAGTAATTTCAATACTTTTCAAACATAGTTTCTAAAGTACATATAAGAAAATGAAAAATAAAGAAAAATAAAATTTAAAAATATTTGTCTGTAGATAAAAAAATTCAACCATATTTTGAAGGAGAGGGCTTTTATATTGTATTTATTAAAGGTGATAAGAAAAAAGTCTTCACTATCAAATTAAAACTAAGGTTCAAAGACTTCAATTATTGTGTTAAATTTTATAAAATATAGTATGATATAAAATTTAAAATAATTTAGAATTTTATAAAATAGTAAAAATCCTAAGAATATGAAAACCTCCATAAAACATATTTATTGTTATATATGATTGGATACTCTTTAGAAATAAATGTGAACTATGTCACATCCATAAAATGAACTATAAAGTATGTTTGGGTAATTTCACATGAGTAAGCTAAGGAACAATGTGGCTTTTTCTATCGACATCATCTACATTCTATTTGAGTCTATTAGTGGATTTTTTATTTGTATTTTTGATTTTATAAACGAGACATTATTTATTCTCTATGGAAAAAAATAGATACACAAAATAACTATAAAATACAAAACCCTAATCATGCATTAAAACCAAATAGAAGATCAAATGCAAAGGGGGATAATGGGTAAGGGAAATGGTTAGAATATCCTAGAAAAACATTTTTAATCTAAGTTCTATGTGTGTTTTGATGTGTGCTCACGTTCATGTGTGTGTGTGTGTGTGTGTGTGTGTGTGTGTGTGTGTGTGTGTGTGTGTGTGTGTGTGTGTGTGTGTGTGTGTGTGTGTGTGTGTGTGTGTGTGTGTGTGTGTGTGTGTGTGTGTGTGTGTGTGTGTGTGTGTGCGTGCGCGCGCGCATGCATATCATTTGTGTAATCATGATTACATATTTGTTATATCATATATTTTTAAATGTTTTTAAACCCATATGAAAATATAAAATTGTGACATACCCAAGGGTGGGTACAACCATGTAATCTATCTTTACTGGTGATTTTTGATAAAGGCACAACCGAGGAGTGAGCCTAAGATATGTGCCATGGGTAATTATGCATAACCAATTAGTTATAATTTTGTAATAGTAACCTTGTATTAATTATCTATTAATTTAACATGTGTGACTATTTTAATGGGTTAAGTGAGATTTAAAGTGGTAGGTCCTTCATGGTAGAAAAAAATAGTGGGATCGATTAAAGGACCCATTGACACATTTATATATCAAGCATGACCTAGGACCATGTTCTTAAAGTATTTTTTATTACCCTCAGTTGTGTTTTTTTATTAAGGGTAAAAGGTGCTTCCTTTTAAAACTAGGGACCCATACTCTAGAAATGAAACAAATATCTAAGGGGTAGACAACTAGATATCACAATATGCTTGACAACATAACAAGCAAAGGATGAAGAAAATCAGCCACATAACGATAAAAAAAAATAGTGAGAAAATGACCATACATGACAAGATTCTCAATAAGAATTGTTGTCTCTCAACCAAAATAAAGGAAGAAACAAAACGCCTAAAAATATCCCATCATATTTTATTTTTTAGATATAAAAGACATTGTCTTGAGTTTCATACCCTGTTTACCTTTTCCTTTATTTCCAACACTTACAATTTTCCATTCCCCTTCCTCCTCAAGATTTGGAAACATAGGAATGGCGATTTATAGTAATTCTAATTGATTCTCCATATGCTCTAAAGTAGGAGTCAGATATGTTGAATCTAGTTTATTATCAGTATTTCCATCCATCCACTCTTGTAACATAGCCACATACTCCTTATTACTTGCCTCAACACGTAATTCTTCATTATTTTAGGCTATCTCTACTTCTTCCAAATTGGTTTTAGATATAATATTTTGTCCATCACTCTCGCTTCCACTATAATTCATAGTTGGAACCTTAGAATATTTCATTTATGATTTCATCCACAATGATTTTTTTTTGTAACTTGAACCTTGGGAAATCATAACCATGATGCCCATTTTTGAAACATCATTAGCACTTGAAGGGGATTCCCTCAAAATTGAAAGATTGATTCTAACTTTTTTCTCCCACCCTCAGGTCTAATTGGGTAGGTAGATCCTTGGAAATATCAACATAAAATAGAATACTAGCATATGTAGAGTGCCTCTATCAACAGTCAATTTATCAAAGGTCCAAAATTTCCCAATGGTGTTTCTAGTGATTGTAAACACTAGATCATTACAAAACTAGTAAGGAATATTTAAGAACCTAATTAAAAGTGAACATTTTTAGTATATTTATGCCATGTCTCTGTGGATCACTTATTTTCTTGTGATATTTATTTTATAAGTTTATTGAAATAGGTTAGTAGGAAACCTAATGGCTTAATTAAATATTTATACCATCTAACTAAATACATGTGAGGTTGGATCGAAGTATATTTTAGCCCATATGGCCTTAAAATTAGGTTTTTAATGTTACCTAAAAAGTCCCAAAGGCATCTTTCTATATATTTATTTGACCACAACTAACTTGTGTGTGATGAAGGATCTCTAAGAGGCCCACTCGCCAATATTAAAGCCTTAAAGCCTATATAGAAAGAGGTGGAGATGCATGTATGGGAAGTGACACAAGTATCATCATGAATGGTGGAATAATGTAACAAATCACTCCTTTTTATTCATATATCATTTTATTTTGATATTCTTATATCTTATCGATGGATGCTAACTATAGAAGAATGGAATAGAGATGAAGAATAAACAAAATATATAGGATCATGGAATATAAAAATAAAAAATAAAAACCTTATACAAGTGTTTGAGGTAGGATCCACACTATTAGGTTTTTGTAAAGTGTTAAAATATCTATTTTCTTATGTTAAAACCATGCATAAAAATTGAGATATAATTTGTCGAAAATATATGAAATATTGTGTCAAAAATGTGTGATGTGTTGGGATAAAAATGTGTTATGGGAATATATAAATTTATATTTTATACTTATAGTTGTAAATAGGTCTTACATAAAACTTGCGGTTTGAATGGGGTTTCATTCTTGTGTCCGTAAGATCTAGTGTTATAAATTATAAATCTTGAAAATAACAACTACTGATTCCATAAAGCAAATCTTAAAAATTAATAGGGTATTTATTGTAATTGTGTTTATGTTTGGTTTTCAATTGTATGTTTGTAAATCCAATAATGTTTTAGATATTTATACCTATGTTTATGTTATTAAGAATCCTTAAGTATAAATTTGGGTCATTAAGAACTACCTTGGGAAAGGGGATTTATGAGGGAGGGCATGGATGCATGATGACATTAAATATATGGGAGGTGAACACTCCATTTTCTACCTATTGAATTAAAATTCATGCAAAACCCAAGGCAAACATTGAGAAAGGGACTTGTTAAAACGTGATATCAGATTGAATAAAAGTTTCTTCTTATAATATTTATTTATCATTCCAAAGAGAATGTAATGTTAAGTTGTGTATAAAGGACATAAATTATTTGAATTGCATATGAATGTTTATTTGCTTTTTACCTATATGAGATTGAATTCATAGATTCCCTGCATATTGTATTATTTCTTCTAAAATTCTACTTGTATTGCATATTCTTGATAGGAGAAAGTATTTTGTGTACTGTATGATAATTTACTCTTATTTGAAAGAAAACTACATGTATTATGCCACTAATACTAATCCTATGAAATTAAAAAAAAAAAATTATATTAATGTATCAAATAAATAGAAAATAGAAAATTTGTTTGTGTTTGTAGTATGCATTATAAATGTATTACATATTTTCTTTTCATAAGGGAAAATAATATCCTTGTAACACATTATAATTAATTTGAAGGGAAAAGGGTGTTATTTGAATTAACTTGTATTAAAATCATTATATTAGGTTGTGAATTAATGGATTATCCTCCACCACCACCAACACCACCACCACCACCACCATCATCATCATGCAGCATGTGCACACTTAAAAATTTTAAAATAAAATTGCATTAGAGCTTAAGGAAAAAATTGTGATACAAAACAGCTTCTTAAGGAAGTATGCTAAAGGGGGTGTAACAATGATACTCATTCTATTAGCACAAATTCCCATTTAAAAAATAATTTTAAATTAAAATACATGTAAGGAAGATTTAAAAGTGCAAGGGACAAACTCTATATGAGATTTTCCTATTGATTCCCCTATAAGGTATGATTAGATCTAATCCCATTAAGGATTGAAATTATTATATAGCCTTTTTTTGTCTTGCTTCCTTGTGGGATTCATTAATTTGGTTATGGATAAATTTTATATCTACATTATAGATATCAACAAAAATGTCACATGAAGTCTTTAAAGAAAAAACCATGTGAAATATTTTGCATTTCATATTTGAATTAACATGTTCATTGATAGTAATCTTCTTAACTAAATCATCACAAATACTTTGTTGAAGGATGAATGATTCTTAAATATATTGTCCTTTGGTATTGGTACAATTTACAAATTATATTAGCTACCTCTTCATACCAAAATACAAAGAATATGACATATATTACCAAGAACATGACATATATTTATCCATGCTAATTGACATGTCAGATTTTATGTATTCGATTGAAACTCAAGGACCAAATGTCTCAAACTTAGTCCTCAACTTGTGTTCTAATAAATTATAAAGGGTCCAATCTCTCAAATATAATCCTTCACTTGTCTTTTGATAAAAGATGGAACTTTTTTAAATAGTAATTGTTGATCTTGCAAATTATAAAATTTTAATAACAAAAACATTTGATTTCAAAGAAAAAAAGAAAGGAAAGGAATGAATACATTATATTTATTTTCATGAATAATTAAAATTAGGTTAATCGTATTTGAGATGTAGAACTTATGAATACATTCAATTACAATAAAAATTGTTAGGATTAAAATATTCTAAAATCAAAATTAAATAAATAAATAATTAAAACAATGAAAAATAAACAAAAAGTAGTAAACTTAAAGTAGTAAAGTCCTAACCAATATGTTTAAAGTACCAATACAAATACAAATATGGGAAGAAAAAGATCCCCTAGAAAACACAGTTTCATTAAAATCAAAATCTCTAGATGATAATCCCATCAAACATTTTTTAAAATAGTCACGAGAAAGGAATCTAATGACATTATAAAGGGCCAATGTCTGTTCTCATGATGAAAATCCTAAGAGGAAGCAAGTGGTGAATATTTTGTTAAACATAATGTTAGAACATAGAGCTCTAATATAACATTGTCACCCACAATAGTCATTATATACAGACTGGAAAAAAAATCAGTAAATTTTTAATTTTCATAAATTATTTCTTTTTTTTTTGTTTTGCAATGTCTGCATAAGTTCTAAAATTCTTGCCCCTTTTCCTTTCAAATTGGCATCCTTCTCACCCGAAAGAAACAAATTATATAATCGGACAATAAAATTTGGTCTTTCAAATAAAATTTTCCTATCATTCCATTGATATGTTCCTTCGTACAACAAAAATCACTTATAAAACCACTTACTGAAAGTAATTTGTTTCCAAAGCAACTTTTCTTTGCATAAGACGGGATGAAATTCGCACGAAGGTTTGAACGAACGATTTGCGATTATGGGCACACCATTGAACATTTTAAATGTATATATTTAGGATTTTCAAATATATATTTTTTAGTGAACAGACCATTTTGACTTGATATTTCCTTGAATTTCTTTTGAGATTTGTGCATAGGGTGACAGTAACAACCAATTCTTTTGATGTACCGGTTTCTTTGACTTTGAAGTAAGAAATAAATAAATAGGTTTTCACAGTCAACGAGGAATGCATCCAGACTGTATTTTAGTATATATATAGATTGTAATTTTTTTATTTGAAGATAAATTTTTTAAAATAAATAAAAAAACATGTGAGTGCATTCCGGAACAAATTGGTTGGATGTTTTGTAATGGTTTTTTAGTTATAAGTTAATTTAATTCAGTTAAAAAATCATTAATACATAAATGAAGTGTTCAGTTTCAAAATCATTAATAAATAAATGGAATGTTCTAATTTAGGTAAGCATTAAATTTTTGTTTATAAAAAGTTACAAAATTTATGTGTCTTGCCTAGTTTAGTATTTATATTTATAAGTTAATAGATTTGATATGAGTTTAGTATGAATATAATTTTGAAGGTTTGTATAACACATTTAATGTATTTGTGTATATGAAAATGTCATATATTTTTTTTCCATTTATTCATTTTTTAGAATTTTATGTTAAGAAGTGTATATTGAGCAAAATGATCTTAACATTTTGTTTCTAATTAGTAGTTCACATTTGTTATTGTAGAATGAATATAACTACAATTACCAGTATTTGACATGTGGCATGTCTTGGGGTACATATACCACAGGTTCTTAATATGGTGAAGATAGATGTGTTAGCTCACCACCATTAAATTGCTAGTTACAAAAATATGAGTTGTCAATAAATTGAATCGATGATATAGGTACCTTTTTCAATAGCTTTAAAAATGTTGTACAATTTTTTTTGTTGTTATGTTAGATAACATTAAACTTATTTTTTACTAGATTTTAATGTGTACGTAAAGATGCAAAGATTTTATTAATGTATTATTAACCGAACTAGTGGTGGCATTAATAGCAAAATGAAAAAATAGATTGAATATATCACCATATAAACAATGAGAGCAATTTTGATATCACGTTGAGAGAAATTTGAATTGAAGATTTCAAATTGAGTAAATTTGTAGATTTATTTGATGGTTTTATAGAAGGTATTTACTGGAAGACTACATGGATAAGTTACATATGGGGTTAAGCTGAAATCATGATAATATATTTAAAAAATTATATTTCTTCTTAATAACACAAAAAAAATTATTATATTTCCTCTTAATAACACAACAAAAAATTAAAAATTAAAAAAATAAAAAATAAATTAAAAAAATAAAAAATACTCTTTTTTTTTGTTTTTATAGAAATATGTTATTTGACACCATGTGATCATTGATTTATTTTTTAAAAAAATTGTTAGTGCCATTTTATGTTTTTAAAATTTAAACAACTTTAGATTGAGACAGAACATATTAGGATCACAACCATTGCTATTATCCATCCTGTAACTTTAATAAAGTTATCACACTACACTATTGATCTTCTAGATATTAGGACCCCTCACTTTTTTAATTTATTTTTAATTAATAAATAGATTTTTTATTGTTATCTATGACCACCAAATACATACATGGTCCAAGAAAGTTTTTCCTATTTTCTTAAACTTCCATACAAATCTATAATGTTTTATCATTTTCATAATGGCCTACATTTTGAAATATCTTGTAAATGTCATTAAGTTCTTCTTAGGCGGTGAAAGTTTCTCATTTTAGTATTAAGCATTTAGGGGAAAAAACTTGTACGCTTTCCTATACATTATATGTTTTCATTTTAAGAGAAAGTGTTTGGTAAAAATTGATTTCTTCTTCAAAAGATCTTTTGTATTTTGTATAGGTCTATAGGGTCATGATTTTATTTTTAGCTAAGGCATGTCTTATCATTGTCCTATTTGCTTGCATATTTGAATATTTATAAAGTGTTACTAAGTTATTTTAAAATAAAGTTCTTGAGTATTCCGAGTTTAGCTTGAAGAACTCTGTAGACAAAACTCATACATCGGTGTTTTCACTGTGGCAAAAGACCCTTTTTAAATTATTTTATATTGATATAATATTTTATTTATTTTTTGGCTGAATACATGAATTGTTTGGAACTTTTTGTGCCTATCCAATACATACCCATATTTAAAAATAATAATAATCTTCTTATTAAAAACTTCTGTGCATGTCTAAAGATTGTGATAACATTTCTACCAAAGACATGTCTTATTGTTTTAATCTTGTCCCACATTTTTAAATATCTCTGAACTTTCACCAAATTCTTATTAGGAAGAGAAGGCTTCTCAATTTAATTATAATAACGAGCATGCATCTACTCAAATGATCCTTGCCTTCTTTCTCTGATCAATAATCCATATATATTGTTGGAGGATGAATACATTCACATTTTCTTACTTCTGACGGATGGTGTGGATTGGTGTGGCTGCATCGTAAGCCCAGAGTATGGTCCAAAACAACCTATTATCACATAGAGAAGTTAGAAAAATGAAGATATAGTAAGAAAGGGAAGTGATGCATACTCCTTTATACTTCTGAGAGAGAATGAAGTGATGAGTTATTCTTTATGATTTTATTTTGTGTATCTTCCATTCATGCTCATGTAAAACACTAATGAAAAATCGTCACTATATTTTAATTTATTTATTCAACATTGAACTTATTGTCTATTATTCTTTCAATAACAAAAATTTCTTTCTAGATAGGAGAGCATAGATTGAATGTGTCATGCATCTTTGTTCACATTTTCACATTCTTTACAACATTCAACAAATATTTTGGTTGTTACTCTAACACTTGTTAATGCAATATGATAATTTAGAATCCTAACTTATATATAAAATAAGAGATACAAACAATCAATATATTTAATAATAATATCAATTAAACATGGTTCTCTATGACTAATTTATATAAAAAAAAAATTTCAAAAAAATATAATTTTAAAACTAAATATATTAAACCAATAGCTTTAAAAATAAAATTAACTACATAATAATATGTATCTTATAGATAGTAACTGAAAGCTCTGATCTATAATATTATAACGATGGAGAAGCAAGATCGGGTCCATTTTCGACAAATATGCCTCCCAGTACATAAATATGAGTTGTCTTTTTTTCTCATTTTAAATAATTTTTTTAAAATGAACGAATGGGTTAGTTGATTAAGTCATGAAAGCTTGACCATGCGTTTCTTCGGCTTCACATTCATCAAGAAGCGAAAATCTGTGTAAGCCGGGCATCTTCACTTAGACCACACTGAATTTTAAAAATATTATATACCATATTATTTTTTATTTTTTATTTTTTATTTTTTTATTTTTTATTTATTTTTTATTTTTTATTTTATAAGACCAAGACTAGCATAGATTAGATAGTAGTATATACTTCATGGCCGAGCATTTATATAAAAAAGGTATTTGTATTTTATCGGTTATTTTGAAATGGCTTATCGAAAAAGAAAACCATTTGCAGATAAGTCACCATAATTTTAAGAGAGAGATGATTTAACGACGTGTGTAATAATTTGAATAAGCATACGCATTCATTTCTTAATGTTATATTTGCGTTGATAATAATCTTCTAACCGACGAGGAGATGTAATAATTAATTTCTAGTACCATCGATTCATATAATCACACCAACAACGAAATAGTATTATATACCCTTTTTATTTGTGATCGAGAAGATTAGCATGGAAAACATGATAATAAGTGGATGTTATTGAGGAATGTTAGCCTCGACGGAAGGTAGTATTGAATTTGATATTACCATCCAACCCATCAGCAGCTTCAAGCGTAATGGTGGCATACCCACGAGCATATCTAAATTGTCCAGTCCCTCCAACTACAGACACCTCTCTTCCAGAGCTCCTGGTGAAGGGATCTGTCCCCTGAATTTGCAGCGTACTTCCATTATAAAGCTGGTTCTCAAACACAACAGAGAACGCCATGTGGATATGACTGCACTTCACATCTGAATTGGTATAAAATCCTTTGGCCCTTCCCAGAATTTCTGAATCTGGTTTTTCAGTAATAAGGTCATCTATAACCAGCACCGTTCGGAAGCCTAACAGATTTGAAGATGTTCCATTTACGCCTGCAACGCGTATGGCTGTAGCGTTGGGTCCGTTAAAAATGTCGTGCGTGTAAAACACAATATTCGTCTCTTCTCGGTGACCCCACGAACAAGACACGATTGCAAAGAAGATGACAAGGACTAACATTACTGAAACATTGTATATCACAAAATGGACTTTGTGATCTGGTACTAATACAGGAATGAATACTTATAATGCATCTCGACCAAACAATTAACGTGTTCTTCGTCTCATATCACCTCCTTGATCGAAGATACTTAGCTTTATCTCTTTCGCGCATTGAGAGTTCTTTAAATACTAATCTATGGGCATAAGATATATTAATTATGGTTGACTTATTTTTAAATTATGAAAAAGATATATGTAATTAATTTATTAACAAAATATACGAAGCAGCCCTCAAGGCATAACGAAAATATTAGTACAGAAGATATTAAAGACAGAAATATAGCAGGATAACATAAAAACTCTTAAGGCGAGACCAACATAAACATATGATAAGAAATAGAGTGACATTATTTGAGGGATTGATTTTAAACTGGTAGAAGTAACGTTTTCTTTTCTTTTTATTATTATTCTTCTTCATTCCTTTCTTTCTTTTCTTTTTTTTGGGGATAGATATAGAGGTTTAAAAGGGCCCTCATCCTTTAAATAAAAAATGACAAAAAAAAATCGTTAAAGAGGTTCAAAAACTACATGATCACTATTGAAAGAGCCCAAAGAATTGAACTTTTAAAGAATTAAAAGAAACAATTTAAAACATAGGTTAATAGGAAAGCACAAACCTACTAAAGTAGCAGTTGGACAAAAAAAGACACCCAAGTAAACAATACCGATGTGATGCCCCTAAACAATGCTAAAAAGAGTGAAAGCTAAGTTGTTGTCCCCTTCTCCTATGGAAAAGAAGGGCCTCCATGATCCATTGAGATCCATCAACCAACGAGTTCAAAGCATCCAACTATAATCATTCTGCTTCAATTTTCCTTCCTCTGTGCTTCTTGTGGCCACAATTTGGTTTAGAAATCAAGCAATCTTTCTGTGAAATGTCGAGCACTATTGTGCATATCCCTTCTTATTCATAATCTTCAAGAAATGAAGCTTTAGAAACTATTGGGAAACTGCTCCTAAACTATTGTAGTTCACATGAAGGGGAGACCCCCACCCCCCATTTTATAGTCTGAATCCCCCAACCACTGAAGCTCTAGAATACCATGTTCAACGTCAAACAAATTAGGAGAGGTAACATCCTTGATCTCAAGATCAACACTCAAAGTCTCCACCCTTTGGCAGTGAGGACTTACAAGAGAAGACTATCAAAATTGGTCATTAGTTGATCTTCTAGTAGAGTGAGCACACAATAATTATGCAACAACAATGACCATGTTTGTATGCATAAATATGTAAGAAGAGGATGTGAAAAAATTTCCTGATGTATTAAACTCTCTTGCTTACCAATTATCTGCTATATTAAATGAGCCTAGAGAAGAGGAATGTAAAGGAGTAGGGAGAGTTAACTCAGAGGAGAACTCATAGTGGAACTAAGTGTAACTCAATGTGAAACTCATAGAAGAACTCATAGTGGCACTCAATTGAACTCTTGGTGGAGCCCACACTCTCACCCACTTGATATCTTTGTTACACCTAAGTAAGTTGAAGATAATGCATAGGGATAATCTATTTAATAAATAAATGTAGTAATAAATATCTTATCTCAAAATGCCCCTTAAACATAGCTTAGGTCGGTAAAATAAAAAATGGGTCATGACAACAAGGCCTGATGAGGTACCAAAATATAATGCAACTCTCAAAATCTAGAGTAAAAAAAGAAAATCTAGTGGGAAAATCTATATATATATATATATATATATATATATATATATATATATATATATATATATATATATATATATATATATATATATATATATATATATATATATATATATATATATATATATATATATATATATATATATATAGCTCCATAAAGAAAAGAGAAGATAAGTGCATAATGTCACATGATAAATGCTACAGTAGGTCCCTCTATAATAAATGATGGCTCTTCCTTTCATATGAATGAAACATCAATCTATAAAACTATTGAATTCCAACTTAGGTGGAATGCAAATAGAAATCATGATGTAAATCTATAAAAAATTCTCATAAGTATCCTTGCTAATGCTCAAATGTGCCAAAGTCCGATCAGGGATTACAAACGTAACTATAGAAGATGGCAATATAGAAGGATATAATCAAGGGGAGAGAATATGAGGGTTTATAAGTACCCTCATTACATCTAGATAAGAATAATGACAGGGAACATTTTTTGAAGGAATTTCCAAGGGAATAAGAGAGTAAGGCTCAACAACCATCCAAATTGAAGATTGGTCTGAAAATGAAACACTCAAATTTGTAAGATGAATGTTCACAA
>JARHVA010003500.1:630000-672500 GCA_037957365.1 Torreya grandis | reverse complement strand
ACTATTTCATTATGTCTTAGTAATTAAATATCACTACTCTAAGAATTATTGATCATGAGAAACTAATTCAAAACAAGGACCATAATAAGATGAACATACGCACAAGTGAGGCAAGACTAAGAAAGACAAAAATTAATAAAAATAGAAATATAAATGATGGTGGCTCAGTATCACATCATACATATTATACCTATCAAAAGTGACTTTCGACCACTTAATAACCCCTCAAGTATACTTGAGATGTCCAAACCCACTTCCAAGCCTAGCTCATAGTCTAGTTCCTATAACCACCAAATGAAACATCAATAGTACCAAAATGATGTTGATATAATGATAATAAATTCTAAATGAATTAATAGACATAAATTAATAAATTAAGCATAGTCATCTATACTTGTAAAGGGATTAGAGTTAATAATGATGACTGTGACCCCAAGTATACCCTATGAACATAACCAATAGCTATAATAGTAATTAATGTCAATCTACATCAGTGAAACATATTAAATTAATAACATACAATAATGTAACTAAATTGAAACAAGATGTTTAATAAGATAAAATGAATCCAATGCAAGTAGTATATGTATATCATGATAAAATGAATATAGTATGAGTATTAACCTTGATATAACATAATCACAAAAATGACCTAAGATATCTCACAACTCAACCATTTTAAAAAGAACTAACATCAAAAATCATTAGTCTAAGTGCTATAAAAATATGCTAAAGTAAGCTATAATCTACTATTTTTAGTGGGCCACAAAGTCAAGTCATGACATCCTCCCCTCCTTAAAGAGGATCCATCTTGATGATTGTTAGTAATTAAGAACAATTCTCTCTTAAAATGTCCAACTAAATCAATTTAACATTGTTTCACAACCTCTCCAATTGTTGAGGGGTAGAAATGCCCCATCCTTATCTTGTTGGCATTCCTTTTTTTCTTTCCATTAGCACAACTTCATTTTCCATTAAATTAAGCCATTAACGTTCTACTTCTTACCTTCATGTGTCATTTATGACATGAAATTGCTACCATAATACTTACGTAGCATTCCTACAATAGACTATTTCACTAAAATCCAAATTGGTTGGAAATTTTCCAAATCTCATGTCTTAATAAGGTCATCAATTACATTAAAATTTGTAAAATCCAACTATTAAAAGCTTCACTAAACTAAAAATGTCTTTCTTTAATAAAAAAATTTCAGCAAAAAAAAAGTTCATTTCAATACAACACTATTGTTATTAATTATTTTAGCCATTTATGAAGGTGGTTAACTAAACATTACAAGAAAATAATGCTCCAAAACATAATAGCTTATAGTTACCTTCAAATGTTGTTCAATAAGAATGTTATCAACACTTTTAAGCCAATAATTATAGCCATAGTTCAACAAGTTAAAAACATTATTGCCTAAATTAGATTAGTAGTTTGAACTTAAAAACCGTACCAAGATCATTAATTACTTAGTGTCAACACACATAGACCTACAACACGAGTTCAATGATTGTAATCATCCAATCCAATCTGATTGTAACCACATTCTAGTTTAAGAGTGGAATATTCCACTATAAACATTATGTCACATACAAAAAATTAAGGACATTAATTACATAATGTCATTAAACAAATGTAGTAATCCATATTGTTATGGTTATTCTACCACATCATCAACCATTTAGGGCTTAGTTAAGAATCCTACACCAAATACACTGAACATTGAAGAAGTCATTCTAGGCATCACATACAATTCAAAGGATTACAACATGTTCTCCAACACACCTGACCTCATATGATCATCTAGAGATAGAAATCCCACCATCCAAAAATAAGCCATCTGAGGGCATTACCCAACTTTCATCACTCTATCCAATATTCAAGTTAGCGCCTAGGATTTCTAACATCACCTGATAAAGGATTTATGTTGATCCTTCAAAGTATAAAAGCAATATACATTCTAGTTATGCTTTTTAAAATAGAATAAAAATATTCATTCCAAAATATCTCTAATAGGTATAACAAAAATAATACCTAAACCATAGCATGTTTGTACTTACATGACAACACATGGATGCATTTCAATAAGTACCACCTTGCCTATTTTTCATTAAATGTTTCTTCCTCTATGTCGATTTTATTTATTCAAATTAAACCCCATATGGCTATTTCGACTTTATCTTGGGTTAGGGAAAAATTATTATTTCATCATAAACAAACCTTCTTGGATTATTTTTTATTTTCTGGAATTAGATGGCTATAGGTAGCTATGTTTTTTCTAGTCTATGGGATGAATATTTTTATATCAAGGAAGATATAGATTTATATGTATTATGATTTCTTGAAAAATGATGGTTGGATGCACCCTTATTGTATATAGCTTATTTTTTATTTTGATGTAATTGGTAGTTCTTTAATTAAATACAAATTATATTAGTAGGCATGTGAAAATTAGCATGGTTTAATGATGAAGCATTAGGATGTTGGTTTAATCTCTATAGATTATGTTAGTTGTTGAGTACATTATTTATCTATTTTATCAGTGAATTCTATTCATAAAGTAGACATATGAGTTGAAAATTCTTTGGTTAGTAAAATGCTTGGGATGATTTAGTTCATATAATACAAGTAAGGGATTTATAGGTTTCATGTTAGTATTAGTTCATTACCCATGAATCTCAACATATAAGCCATTAGGCCATTCAACTTATCCTATTTTGTACAAATGTAAACTCCTTGATTGAATATAACTATTCATGATTAATGGGAATTACTTTAGGTAATGGTTATTTAATGGTAATTACTTCAGGTAATGGTTATTTAGTTGCTACCTCATTTTTGGTGGTTGGTTAACTATTGGCATTTTCCATTTTTTTGATTAACTATGTATGTGGTTTATGTATGAAATGCGTTCTTGTATGAACTTTTCTTTTGAAGGATAGTTTCCCCTATAGTTATAGTTAGTGTTTTGAAACTTTTAATAGTTTTTTATCATTTTTATGTTTACTTTTCAATTATTTTCTTGTTTTGAATTTGACCATGGATTAGTGTCTCTGATATGCTCATAACTTCTTGGTAAAACCTGCATGCCTGATTCCACCATTGGGCTAATGCATGGGGTGGTCAAGGTGACCAACAAATGGGTTCGTAGGATTGGACATTTAGGTCAACTTTATGTGAACTTAGTGGTTTGCCTCTTGATGTTTGGATCTAAGTATTGCTGCTTAAACTTTACGATTATATATAGTTTATAAAATACTTGTAGATGTTATAGATTTGTTCAAATGGTTCTCATTGATGTAATCATTAATTAATCCTTATTATTATTCTATGTATCTTGTATTGTAGAAGAGAAATAATGTTATAATACTTGAACATGATTTACCTATATGGTAATGCATATCATAGTGTTGTTCATTGACTGTATACATGTCTCTATTATGAAATTATGATTTTCATTCCAATTTTATGGTTGAAGAAGTTGTATTTTCATAGTTAAATTTGGAATTAATGTTGTAAATTAAAGTGTTGTTGTTTTCTATTTTTAATTAATGCTTGATTAATACAAGTAAGAATAATAGTGTTTGTTGAGTTCTTACCACTCTTGACTCCTATTTTGTAAGTTATATCCTCTTATTCTAGCATGCAAGGTATATTATTTGATGCTAAAACTTTGTCTACATGGTTGATATGTTGTACCTTATCTCTAGTTAGTAATGTTTTTAGTGTTCATATTATGTCATTAAACTAATTTTAATAGGATGGTGTAGTACAAAACCATTTTGTGAGGCCCGAATTACTTTTAATACATGTTCAGATATAAATAATTCTTACCTTGATTATGGTCTATAAAAACATATTATTGTTCTTATTTAAACATGTTTCAATGCATCATCTAAACCATGTGTGGTAAACAATAATTTCAATAAAATTAAATAGATTTTCATATATTTTTTTTATGAAAAATATTGTTTAAATTGGAAGTACTTAGCTGCATATAAAACTAAAGTATTGATTACAACATGTAGACAAATAATGTTGTAAGCTTATTATTATTTATTTTTAATATTTTTGTTCAAGTATAATAAGGCATGATGAACATTTTAACCATGGTAAATAAAGTAGTTCGAAATACACATTAAATTTTCCTTATATGGTTATGATACTTTTCTTGTGCAAATGAAGGGTTATGGACAACTGAGAATGTTGTTGTTATAATTATTGTTTTTATTTTGGTTACAAATTAGGCCATAGTGTTGTACCTTAATTCTCTAATTTTCATTATAATTCATTATTTGATGATGAATTCCTTTCTATTCTTTGCTTGCATTGGGCCTTAGTTAGTAACGGTTTTGGTATTGAGTTCTATTTGATATTATTATATGTTTTAGCTGTAATCTTTATGTATTTATATTACTTAAAACAATGAAATGAAGATAATCATTTTGTATCAAAATAGTTGGCTATATTAATTTATCTTAGATTAATATTTAAATAATCAAAACTAAATTAAAGTTACGTATGTCTAACCTTGGTAAGAGTAGTATTGGCTTTAAGTGCATACCTTAAAATATTGGTGATGTATGGTTTGGAGAAGACTGTTATTTATTGAGTGATCCTTCTTTCTTATGGAGTAAAGGTTTTTAGATTATCATGTACTTTAATGATAACTAAAAATATGGTGTATTTGTATATTTTCCACATCATCTTCTTAGCTCTTTAAGACTCAATTATCTATTATGCATAATCATTGTGGTTTATTTTACATGGTGCAATAAATACTTATGTTTGAGCCAAAAATATTAATCTAGAACTTTTAGAAAATGGAAGATTTAACTATATTATTCATTGGGATCATTTCATTAGATAAATAAATTATTTATTTAAAGATGTGTCTCTTTTTTTTATAGTAGTTAAAATACCAATGTGCAAGTTAATTCCTGTACTACACTAATAATTGGGTAAATCGTGGGTTTGGTATTTTTTTAATCCATCCTTAGGTTATAGATTCAAGGCATGATGAATAAATTTATTCTATGTTGATAGAGGTATTTAGTCTCCATTGTCTTAGGTTAGAGGTATTTAGTCTCCATTGTCTTAGGTTGTTAATCATAATTTTCTCTCAGATATTTCATTTAGGGATGTTTTCAATTGATAATAAAATGGTAAAAGGACATGGCACATTCTTTTCATCTTATGACATGGTTTAGAAAATGCCAAAGTTTGGATTTTATTCCCTTATTTTTGCCTCTTTATGGCAACCCTTGCTCATATATAATATCATGATAAAGACTAAAATATTATCCTTTGTACTATCTATGTGAATTATCAATTACCCCAAAAGAGGAGGCTTTACTTAGGAAATGTATTGTATTTAAGTGATTCATTTTTATAGAAGAAGTCCAAGTATGGATAATTAACTAATTCCACCAATGATGTTGTGGTTGAACCGTTGGGTTGACAAACAAATGACCCAATTTTTCTCCCATAAGGAAAACCAATGTGTACCCTTATAATATGTTTATGTTTGGAATTTATCTTCCCATGTAATGGATATTATTATACATAATTTTCTCATATGAGAACCTATTTGTCACTCCTAGTCATATCATAGTGGTTGATCTTTACCTGATTAATTCCATTTCCATTCTCTCTTATGTGGGTCTAACTTGAGATGGACTCTGGGATGTTATACCTATTTTTTACTGACTACTCTACTTGCCATTGTGGTGTATTTGTGAAATTATTGTTTTACCATAAAAAATTCTTCTTGATTCTATTAGGAGGTTAAGATACTTAAGTAGTGTTATCAGACCATCAAATTTTCCCCTTTTTAAAGAGCTCTTTTATAGAACCCTTTGATGATGTGGTAACCTTGGTTGAGTGTTGAATGATGCCTAGTAGAGTATCAGTTTAAATAACGTGAGTGGAAAATAAGTTTTTATGTTGTCTCTTGACTTCAATTGTGTGCAGGTCCATGCATGTGGTATTATTCTTTACTATGTAATTTATCAACTCCTATAATTTTTTGGGGTTGTTTCATAAATAATTGGATCTTGACTTTGAAAATTTGAAATTATTTTACTATATTTTGAGCTTTTGGACATTTGATATTTTTATATTTTTTTGACATATTAGAACTGAAAATTGATTTATGGAGTAATGTTTTGGAAACAAATGAAGAGGGATGGATTTGAACAATCCTCATACCTCAATAATGTAAAAGATGTTATATGTGATCATGTAAGTGCAATGAAACATATATCATGTTAAGTGTGTAATAGGAAATAATAATTTATTTTTATATTTAAAATTGGTTTGAAAATAAATAAGGAAAGTGGCCAAAGTGAAAAATAAATCCAAGGGCTAGAAGATTGCTTGGATAAGGGACAGTGGAATTAACAAAGAAATAAAAGAAAAGAAAATATATACAAATGGAATATGAAATTAATTTATCCAATAATTGTCATCTCCCCTCACTAAATTTAATTCCAAAATATCAGATCTGAAACAAATTTAATACTGGGAATAATTCTTGTTAAAATTATGCTCCTTTTTCAATACCTAGAAAAACCCAGATTTTAACAATTTTCATGGAAAATCACCAATACTCAAACCCAATGCCTATGGAACCTTAATTATATTAAAATATTTCCAAAAAAAATTAAAAATTACAATATTATACTCCCTCATCGTATATGGATTTAAATTTACAATTTGGCCGAAAAACCTTGCTACATCGACACACATGCACCACAAAGACTACCCAAAACATAAAATAATTTCACCATAATAATAATGTGATTAAATATAATAATAAAAAATTACCATAAACTCACACTTCAAATTAACTTGATATATTATGCATTAAACCCATAAATATGAAACCAACATCTATAACTCTACTCAGAATGATAGTTGGAATAGAACACTATCCACTAGCTACAATCTATACTCCTTGAAGCTATGTAAAAAATCCTATATGGAATTGTATCTATGGATCATATGGTTTTGATTTTACAACCTTTTGGATCCCTGGGTTTCCACCAAATACCACCTTCATCAAAGAGCTTTAGCTTCAAGATGATCTGAAGAACACTACATGCACATTGTTCCACAAGAGAAATTATAAGTTAGCCAAAAGATCCTATTGGAATGAAAATATGGCATATTAATACCCAAGATTCCAAATAGTGGTGCCAAAATTATAAATTCTTGGTTTAAGGGGAAATTTACATGAATTGGAAAACTCCACTAGTTTCTAACTTAATCCACCTACCCAAAACTTATTGAGATCCTACTTTTCCCTAATTTTGTTTCTATTTCAAAAATTGCCCAAAAGTGTTACAATTGACTAGAGGATAAGAATTAAAAATGATTTAGTATGTTTCCTTGATTGAATATCATTATCCTTTCTTAAAATCAATGCCTTCATTTAGTAAGTTTCCTTAGAAACTCAATATTAACTCCACTTAGAAAATCACACCCCACTTGTATGATGACTCACCATTAACTATATTACACTAATTACTTGGCCTCCATCAAAATTTGGCATTAGTAAATAACATGGGCCCAAAGAATTAAATTTGACTTTCCTTTTCCCATTTCTAATCCTGTAGCAATATTGGAATGGGCATTTTCCCTAAAAAATCAAATTAATTAAAAATGATACATGACAAATCTACTCTTCCCAAAATTTTTGGTCTTCAATCAATTGCAACCTAAGGTTATCAAAATTTGTTATGCCATTGTGTTGAATCTAATTGGAAGTCCCATATGATTTGGATCATGTACCTAACAAGCGATCCAAATTCTTCTAAAGAGCAATGCAATATATATGTGGCCTAACAATCTAAACACCCTTATGCCACTCATGTAATTTGATCATCCTTTTGAAGAACAATTTAATCTTATGATAATAAATTTCAAATAAATATATAGGAATCAAACAATCATAAATACAAACCTTTAGAAGATCCATGATCTGAGTCATGATTTCACATTTACATCCTTGACTTGGGTAAAGTAATGAAAATATGATTAGGCCAAGTCTTATAACTGAATATTAATAGTATCCCAAGTACATCTCAAGAAATCTTCACCATGAATCCATTACACAACTCTGATATGTACAAGAACATCCTCTTTCAGACTCCACCAAGAGAATATTTATCTAATTTGTCTATTTTTTTTGAAGAAACATGGATGTCCCATTATTGATGTATTATGAAAATCTCTCAAAATATTCTCCTTCACTTTAGATTCAAAAACTAGGAAGATTTTTTTATTAATTATGAGGCCATCCATCACTGCAAATATGCTTTCTCTCCTGTTCCCATTAAGGAGGTTAGTTTCTAATGTCTTTTTAATATATTCATCGATGATAGATACATTATAAATATCAAAAATAATAGAAGAAGAATATAGAGTAGTCATCCTAGGAATAGCATCAATTATTTCATGCCATTCCCATTTAATGTACTCTATATCAAAATGATAATATTGGAGTTTACTAACCCATAAATTTAAATTATTATGAGATGTCTTCACCCCACATATTTCACAAGCTAAGCATTGTTAGAACCTGACCAAAACATGTATAATGGTCATCATTTCTTTACTGAATTCCTCCAACTTCCAACCTTCAAATGCTATGGGATGTTATTTATGAACTAATACTACTCTAATTGATTATCTTAAAGTATCACATTCTATACTAAATAGAGGTGATAAATATGAAATAAAAAGTATAAGACATGAAATCATTACCTCATTAGGCTTATCAAAAGATTTTTGCCCAATTTGTGTCCATGTAAAATCTTCCTTCTTTGTTATATTGTTCAACGTTGCCACTAGATGTGAAAACACCTTAAAAAGTCTTATGTAGTAACTGTAAAGGCCAAATACTCCTGTAAATAGTGTCAGCATTACGGTAAGAGGTGAATCCAACATAGCTTATATCTTGTGTTGATAAACATGAACACCTTGAACATTAATTATATGACCCAAGTATAATATCTATATCACTCAAAACATACATTTAAATTATTTTACAAAGAGAGCCTATTGCTTTATAATTTCAAGGACTATATCAAAATGCTTCAAATGATCCCCCCAAGTCTTACTATAGATCAAAATGTCATTAAAAGAATAAAAGCAAATATTCTCAAATGATTCCTGAATACTTGATTCATACATGACTAGAATGTAGATGGTGCATTTGCCAAACTGAAAGACATGACCAAGAACTCAAAATGTTCCTAGTGACATATGAATATTTTTTGAGGTATCTCCTCTTCCCTTATGTAGATCTGATGGTAATTTGACCTCGAATCAATCTTTGAATAGTGTACTACCCCATAAAGTTCATTAATGAGCTCCTAGTTCTTGGGAATGGGGTATCTATCTTTGAATTTTTCCTTGATCTCCTCTTTATAACTCCTTGGGTGGTAGTAAGGTTCGGTCATGATAAGATTAGATTTTGATACCTAATCTATGATGTTCTTGAGTCTTCCATCAAGTGGTAATCTTATAGGCAAGTCATTAAACACCACAATATGTTGATAAAAAATGTTTTAAATACATTTATTACCCATGGATGAACTGATAGGCATCACCAAATAACTTGCTACCCATGAAACTTGGAGTTTTTAGAAAAGCCTTTCCATCCTTTTTATTGTGACCAATTGCAAAGCTCCATTTACTATTCCTTTTATAACTACCTCCTTCCCATTGGATTTGAACTTAAATTCCATAATTTGATGATTTGTTATGTACTCCTCAAAATAATTAATCCACTGCATATCCAACCACATCAATATAACTTAAACCAACAACATCAAAATCATCACCAACCTTAAGGTCTTTAAGGGGTATGTCAAGATTTTGAATCTTCTTCTTGCATGGTGCGTCATATCCTTCAGTTACATTTAATTCTTTAACCAATTCAAGTTTCCTTGTCCCTTCGTTAATAAAATTATGGGTAGACCCACTATCAATAAACATATTTATTCTTTTCCCAACAATATCTCCATGAACTGTAAGAGTCTGGTAACTATGTGTTATGGAGAGTGATACAAGTGTATCATCATTATCTTCTTCCTTTTCTCCCTCCTCACTTGTCTACAATGTGGTTTGTTTCCTTTAAACAATAATATCTCCTTCATACTTCAGTAACAAGTGCCTCAAATAAAAGCCAGGATCTCCTACTCTTAAACATATTTGACCTCTTTCCTCCTTATGGTACTTTCCATAATGATAAAAAAAATTCACTAGTAAAGTGTCAAGCATCTAATCTCTACTAGTATTATCATTTTTATATCATAAGATATAATTATGAATATAATAAACTTTATTACCGTTAATTTTTAATCTATAATTTTTTGCTACATGAAAGGCAACATTAGTGTCTCCTGAGGCACGTCTATAAGGTGCATGTCTCCCAATAAGGTCATTTGGAGAATCCTCCCCATAAACAACTTGATTAAAGACACTCCTTTCATTTTCATAATAATGATATAAATGTATGTCTTCTTTTGTTGATACCTTTGAATCCATAACACCCTCATCCTAATAACATAACATATGTTTCTCACCTTCAAATGGATCCAGTGACACATTTGTAAATCAAGCATGAATTCGACCATGTTCTTAACGTATTTTTTTTTATTCCATTAGCTATGTTATGTCTTTGTGGATCACTTAATTTCTTATGATATTTTTTAAAGATTTTATTGTAATAGGTTAAGAGGCCACCTAATGTCTTAATTTAACATTTCTATCATCTACCTTGATACATGTGAAGTTGTATCCAATACAAGTATATTTGAACCCATCATTACTTGAAAATAGGTTTTTAATATTACGTATAAAGTCCCAAAATCATATTTCTAGCTATATATTTGACCACAATTGACTTGTGTGTCACGATATCTCTTTAAAAGGCCCACTAGCCAATATTAGAGCCTTAAATGCTATCTGGAAAGAGGTGGAGCTTCATGGATCAAAATAGACACATGTATGATCATGAATGGTGGAATAATATAACAACCCACTCCTGCTTATTCATATATTTTTCTATTTTTATCTTATTCTTTCTTATCCATGGATACTAACTATAGAAGAAAGGAATAAAGATGAACAAGAAAAATAAAGTATTGGAGCATGGGCTATAAAAATTAAAAATTAAAAACCTTATAGAAGTGCTTTAAGTAGGATCCACACTATTAGGTTTTTGTAAAGTGTGAAAATAACTAATTTTCTATGTTAAAACCATGTGCAAAAAATGAGATATAATTTGTTCAAAATATGTGTGATATGTTGTGATAAAAATGTGTGACGGGAAAGTCTAAAGTTATATTCTATACTTATAATTTTAGAAAGGTCTTACATAAAACTTGTGGCTTGAGTGGGGTTTCATGCTTGTGTCCATAAGATCTAGTGCAATATATCTTAAAAATCATAATTATTGATTCCATAAAGCAAATATTAAAAATTACTAGGTTATACATTGGCATTGTGTTTTTGTTTGGTTTCCTATTTTATGTTTATGAAATCTAATGAAATTGTAGATATTTATACTTATGTTTGTGTCATTGGGAATCCTTAAGTTAATTTTTGGGTCATTAAGATCCACCTTGGGCTAGAGGGTTGATGAGGGAGGGCATGGATGCATGATGACATTAAATGGATGGGAGATGAACACTCCATTTTCTATATATTGAATTAGAATCCATGTAAAATTTTGGCAAAACTTTTAGATAAAAGATTGAACATATTTATCTTCTTACAATTTTTTTTTTATCATTGCAAAGAGAAGGAATTGTTAAGTTGTCTATAAATAATATAAATTATTTAACTTAACTATATTTGAATTGAATATGAATGTTTATTCACATTTCACTTAAATGAGATTGGATTCGTAGAATGGCTGCATATTGTATTGTATCATCTAAAATTTTACTTGTGTTTCATCTTCTTGAGAATAGAATGTATTTTGTGTAGTGTATGAGAATTTATTCTTACTCGGAAGAAAAATACATTAATTATGCCACTAATATTGTTCCTATGAAATTGAATGATTTTTTTTTGTATTATTTTATTAAATGAATAGAAAAATGAAAAAAAAATAAATAGTGTTCTTAGTATGCATTGTGAATATATTAAATATTTACTTTTCACAAGGGAAAATAATATCCTTGTAACACATAACAATTAATGTGAAGGGAAAAGGGAATTATTAGCATTAACCTGTACTAAAATCATTATATTAGGTTGTGAGTTAATGGATTATTAATGAGTTCCATTTCCATCATCATCATCATCATCATCATCATCATCATCATCATCATCATCATCATCATCATCATCATCATCATCATCATCATCATCATCATCATCATCATCATCATCATCATCATCATCATTATTATTATTATTATACATGTGCACACTAAAAATAAATAAAATTAAAATTGCATTAAAGCATAAGGAAAAAATTGTCATACTAAATAGCTTCTTAGGGAAGTATGTTAATGGAGGTGTAAAACTGATACTTGTTCTATTAATGCAAATATCAATTTACAAACTAAATGTAATCTCAAATACCTGTAAAGAAGAGTTGAAAGTGTAAAGGAAAAGCTCTATGTCATATTTTTCCTATTAAATATATTACTTCTCATATAAAGTATGATCAGACCTGAACCCACTAAGGATTGGAATTACTGTGTAGCCTCTTTTTGGCTTGCTCCCTTGGGGCATTCAATAATTTGGTTATGGATAAATTCCATATCTAAATTATAGATATCAACAAAAATGTCATACGAAGTTTTAAAAGAAAAACCAACATGAAATCTTTTACTATACTTGCATTTCATATTCGAATTACCTTTTTTGAATTGACGTGTCCCTTGATAGTAATTTCCTTATGTAAATATTTACATATACTTTGTTGAAGGATGAATATTTTTTCAATATATTATTCTTTGGTATTGGTATAATTATCAAATTATATTAGTTACTCCTTCTTACCATAATACCAAGAATATGACATATATTACAAAGAATATGATAAATATTTATACATTGTAGTTGGCATGTCATATTTTATGTATTTTAGTGAAACTTAAAAGCCAAATGTCTCAAACTTAAACCTCAACTAGTGTTCTAATAAAAGTATAAAATGGCCCAATGTCTCAAACATAATCCTTCACTTGTGTTATGATAAAAGTATGGTACTTGTTCAAATAGTAAATGAAGATTTTGCAAATTAGAAAATTTTAAAAAGAAAAAAATATGTTATTGGCCCCCTCCCCCTGTATGATGATGATGATGATGAACTTATAAATACATTTAATTACAATAAAAAGTGCTAGGATAAAAATATCCTAATATCAACATTAAGTAAATAAAAAAATAACTCAAACAATGAAAAATAACCAAAAACTAAAACTTAAAATAATAAAGCCCTAACCTATATATTTAAAATACCAATATAAATACAAATATGAGGAGAGTAAAAAACCCCAAAGAGCCCGGTTTGATTAGAATCAGAAACACTGGATAATAATCCTATAAAACATCTTTTACTATGATCAGGATAAAGGAATCGTGTGACATTACCTATCGCTATGAAAGTGCCAATGTCTGTTCTCATAATGAAAATCTTAAGAGGAAGCTAGTGGTGATTATTTTATTAAACATATATGTTAGAACATCGGAGCTCGAATATGACATGTCATCCACAATAGTCTTTATATACAGACTGGAAAAAAATCCGTAAATTTCTAGTTTTCACAAATAATCATTTTTTTTTTGGATTTTGCAATGTTTGTATAAGTTCTAAAATTTTTGCCCCTTTTCCTTTTGAATTGGCATCCTTCTCACCCGAAAGAATCAAATTATACAATCGGACAATAAAATTTTATCTTTCAAATAAAATTTTCCATCATTCCATTGATATATTCCTTCGTTCAAGGAAACCACTTATTGAAAATAATTTGTTTCCAAAGAAACTTATGTATCTCGACTACCTTGTTGCCTACTTTCGTTTGCTTCATCCCCACATTTGTCCATTTGACTTCCCTATATGGAACTTTTCTTTGCATACTCGTCATGCTTGTAAAAAAATACCAAATGGGGTCAAATACAAACTACCATTAATGGCTACTTCCGTTCGCTGAAGATGCGGCAGAAATTCGCATGCAGGTTTGAACGAACGATTTGCGAATATGTAAAATTTCAAAAATGGGGTCAAATAAAAATTACCATTAATCGCCTCCTCCGTTTGCTGAAGACGCGGCAGAAATTCGCATCGAAGTTTTAACGAACGATTTGCGAATATAAGAATGGTGCAAGTGGGCACATCTTGTTAAGAGAAAAGGACGCCTACGAATTCGCGAAGGTTCTGATTCCTAACTACTTTGCTCACAATTTTGCAATAATCTGATCTGATTATTAAATTTTTAGTAAACTCTTTGAAGAAATAAATGTATATATTTTGGATTTTCAAATATATTCTTTTCAGATTTGTGCATAGGGTGACAGTAAACAACCAATGCTTTTGATGTACCGGTTTCGTTGACTTTCCAATAAAAAATAAATAAACTGGTTTTCACAGTCAACGAGGAGTGATTCCAAATTTTTTATGAAGATATGTCTTTAAAAAACAATAAAAAACTTGTTAGTGCATTCCGGAACAACTTCGTTAGATGCTTTGTAATGGTTTTTTTATTTATAAGTTAATTGATTTCAATTTAAAAATCATTAATAGATAAATGGAATATTCAGTCCAAAAATCATTAATAAATAAATGGAACATTCTAATTTAGGTAAACATTAATTTTTTATTTAAAAGAGGTTATAAAATTTATATGTATTTTATTAAACAAATCAGTTTATTAGTTATGTTTACAAGTTAATTGATTTGATATGAGTTTAGTATGAATATAATATTAGAAGTTTGTATAACATATTTAATATAGTTTGGATACATGAGAATGACATTTTTTTTAAAATAAATTATGTTTTATTTTCTATATATTCATCTCTTAGTATTTTTTATGTTAATAAGTGTGTATTGGGCAAAATGAGTATATCATTTTATTTCTAATTAGTAGTTCACATTTATTGTTGGAAGATGAATATGAGTGCAATTATAGGTATTTGACATGTGGCATGTTTTGGTGTATCTACATTGTAGGTTTTAATGTCATCAAAATAGATGTATTGGCTCGCCACAAATAAGTTGGTAGTTACAAAAATATGAATCGTCAATAAATTAATTCAATGATATAGGTACATTTTTCAACAATTTTTTAATCTATTTTCCAAATCTTTATATTGTAACATTAGATACCTTTAATCTTATTTTTTTCTAGATTTTAATGTGTATATAAAAATGCAGAGATTTTATCAATGTATTATTAACCCAAACTAGTGATGGCATTAATAGCATTGTGTGTGTGTGTGTGTGTGTGTGTGTGTGTGTGTGTCTAACATGATATCATTTATGAGAGCAATTTGGATATCACATTGAGAGAAAGTTGGATTGAAGATTTCAAAGTGAGTAAATTTTTAGATTTATATGATGGTTTTAAAAAAGGCATTTCATTGACCACTGCATGGATAAGTTATAGATGGGGTTAAGATTAGATCAATATATATATTCCTAATAACAATATATTCCTAATAACACAAAAAAATTATTGCGTTTACATTGTATATGTTATTTGAGTTCATTTATTATTTTTTTTGAAAATGTTAACGCCATTTTATGTTTTTATAAATTCATCAACTTTAGATCGAGGTAGAACATATTAGGATCAAAACCTTTGTAATTATCCATCTTGTAACTAAAACAATGTTAACACATTACACTATTGATCTTCTAAAAACTAGCACCCTTGACATTTTTAATTTCTTTTTAATAACTAGATGGATTGTTTGTGGTTATTTATTCCTACCAAATGCATACTTGGTCCAAGAAAGTTTTTCTTATTCTCATAAAATTTCATTCAAGTCTGTAAGGTCATGATTTTGTTTTTAGTGAAGCCCTATATTATCATTTTCATAATGCCCTACATTTGAAATCTCTTCTAAATGTCATTAAGTTCTTCCTAGGTAGTGAAGGCTTCTCATTTTAGTCTTAAACATTTGAGGGACTAAACTCATATGTTTTTCTATGCATTATATACTTTTCATTTTAAGATAAGGTGTTTGGTGGAAATTCATTTCTTCTTCAAAAAATCTTTTATATAGGTCTGCATGGTCGTGATTCTATTTCTAGCTAAGGTATGTATTATCATTGTCCTACTGGCTTGCATGTTTGAATCTTTTTAGAATGTCATTAAGTTATTCTGAGGCAGATAATTATTCTTAGTTTAGTTTGAATAATTCTATTGACAAAACTCATATGTCGTTGTTTCCATTGTGGCAAAGGACCCTTTTTAATCTATTTTATACTGAAATGTTTATTTATTTATTTTTTGGATAACTATATGAATTGTTTTCAATTCTTTGTGCCTATCCAATACATACCTGACTTAGAAAATTATTTTCTTCTTATTCAAAGCTTTTATGTGGGTTTATTGAAGCTTTTGTGTGGATCTATAAGATTGTGATAACATTTCTGCCAAAGACCTGCCTTATTATTTTAATTTTAGCCTACATTTTTAAATCTCTCTAAACATTCATCAGATTCTTATTAAGATGAGAAGCCTTCTCAATGTAATTATAACAATGAGTGTGCATCTACCGAAATGATCCTTGCCTTCTCTCCCTAATCAATAATCGCTATATATTGTTGGAGGATGAATAAATTCATATTTTCTTACTTCTAATTGATAGTATGCATTTGTCTAGCCACATCGTAGGCCTAAAGTGTGGTGGACAACAACATGTTATCGTAATGAAAGGAGGTGAAGTGTACTCCTTTATACTTATGAGAGAGAAAAATGTAATAAGTTATCTTTTAGAATTTAATTTTATGTATCTTCTATTCATGCTTTTCTAAAACACTAATAGAAAATCGTCACTACATTTTAATTAATTCATTTTTATTCTATAGTTAACTTGCTGTCTATTATTCCCTCAACAATATATTTTTTTAATTTGATAGGAGAGCATAGATTGAATGTGTTATGCATCTTTGTTCACATTTTCACACTCTTTACGATATTCAACAAGTATTTTGGTTGTTACTTTGACACCTATTAATACAACATGATAATTTAGAATATTAACTTACATATAAAATAAGAGCTGTAAACAATCAATTTATTTAATAATACACTTCAAAACAATTAAACACGGTTCTCTATGACTAATTTATATAATATATATTTTTTAAACTAAATATATTAAACCAATAGCTTTATTTTAAAACAAAAAAAAAACTAACTACATAATAATATGCATATTATACATATGAACTGAAAACACTGATCTATAATATTATGACGATGAATCAGCAAGGTCGAGTCCATTTTGGAAGAAATAGGAGTTGTTTATTTTATTATTTTAAATAATTTATTTCGAATGAATGAATTAGTTGATTAAGTCATGAAAGCTCGACCATGTGTTTCTTCGGCTTCACATTCATCAAGAAGCGAAAATGTGTCTAAGCCGGGCATCTTCACGTAGACCACACCGAATTAAAAAATATAATCACATCAACAAAGAAACAAAATATTATATAACAACTTTTTATTGTGACCAAGACTGCATAGAGTACGTATTTGTATATTTTTCTGTTATTTTGAAACGGCCTCTCAAAAAAGAAAACACATTTGCAGATAAGTCACCATATTTCGAAAATAGATGATTTAACGACGTATAATAATTTGAATAAGCATACGCATTCATTTCTTAGTGTTATATTTGTGTAGATAATAATGTTTTAACCGACGAGTCGATGTAATAATTAATTTCTAGTACTATGCATTCATATAATCAGAACAACAAAGAAAGAGTATTATATACCCATTTTTATTTTTGATCAAGAAGACCAGCATGGAATACATAATAATAAGTGGATGTTATTGAGGAATATTAGCCTACACAGAAGGTAGTATTGAATTTGATATTACCATCCAACCCATCAGCAGCTTCAAGCGTAATGATGGCATATCTAAATTGTCCCGTTCCTTCAACTACATACACTTCTCTTCCAGAGGTCTTGGTGAAGGGATCTGTTCCCTGCATTTCCAGCGTACTTCCATTATAGAGCTGGTTCTCAAAGACAACAGGGAACGCCATGCGGATATGAGTGCCCTTCATATCTGAATTCGCATAAAATCCTTTGGCCCTTCCCAGAATTTCGGAATCTGGTTTTTCCGTTAGAAGGTCGCCTATAACCAGCACCGTTGCGAAGCTTAACAGATTTGAAGATGTTCCATTTACGCCTGCAACGCGTATGGCTGTAGCGTTGGGTGCGTTAAAAATGTCGTGCATGTAAAACACAATATTCTTCTCTTCTTAGTGACCCACCGAACAAGACACGATTGCAAAGAAGATGACAAGGAATAACATTACTGAAGCCATTGTATATCACAGAACAGACTTTGTGATCTAGTACTAATACAAGAATGAATACTTATAATGCATCTCGACCAAGCAATTAACTTGTTCATCATCTCATCCTACCTCCTCAAAGGAAGATACTTAGTTTTGTCTCTTTCGCATCTATGGGCATAAGATATAATAATTATGGTTGACTTACTTCTAAATTATGAAAAAGGTATATGTAATTAATTTATTAAAAAAGAGGACACCAAGTAGCCCTCAAGGCATAACGAAAAAAATGCTAAAAAGACATTAGAGACAGAAATATAACAAGAAGACATTAAAACTCTTTCCGCGAGACCAACATAAACATGTGATAAGAAATCGTGTGACATTATTCTCACTGAATGATTGATTGATTTTAAAGTGGTAGAAGTAATTAACTTATTTTCCTTTTTCTTTCTTTTATTTTAGGATATATATAGACGCTTAAAGTGTCAGAATAAAGAGAGCATGCATAAAAACAAGAACTCAAATAAATAAATAAGAAACAACACAATTGCTACTGCAAATTTTTCAAGAAAAGAGATTCTATTGATCTTCAAATTTCCTTGCTTACAATGTGCGCCCAAGGTGTCTTTAAATAGATTTGAATCCATACAATAATTAGAGAAATAAACTCAAGACTAAAATTAGTCTTTACATGCAAACTAACTCTCTAACAAATACTCAAACAGTTTAACTAACTGTTTGTTAACTAACTGAATGTAATCTAACTGATTGTTCAACTGAATGTTTAACTACTTGCATGACAAAAGAAGGAAGCTGGGAGAAATTATCTCCAATTTAATATTTAATTTCTAACACTCCCCCTTAATTTCTACCACTTACAATTTTAGCATTTACAATGCCTAAATTTTGTCTCAAATAATCAAAGGTCTCTTTTGGTAATGCCTTTGTAAATATATCTGTTAATTGATCTTCAGATCTACAAAAGTCCAGATGGATTTCTCCATTGTTCACTAATTCTCTGATAAAGTGATATATTGTATCAATGTGCTTGCTCCTCTTGTGAAACACATGATTTTTCGGTAAAGCGATTGTTGATTTGTTATCACAGAAGATTGGTGTTGACTCCTTCTGTGCTTGTAATAAATCTTTCAATATTCTTCTCATCCAAGTTGCTTGGCATACTAATGATGTGGCTGCAACATACTCTGCTTCAGATGATGAAAGTGTCACTATAGGTTGCTTTTTGGATGCCCATGTGACCACACCTGTGCCTAAAGGAAAGGCATATCCAGAAGTACTCTTCCTATCATCAATGCTACCTGCAAAATCACTATTTGTAAAACCAATCAAACTAAAATCGTTAGTTGTTGAAGATAAAATTCCATAATCTGTAATTCCTACCACATATCTTAATATCCTTTTTCCAACTTGCCAATGTGAGTCTTCTGGTGACTCCATAAATCTTGAGATTAAACTAACCCCATAACTGATATCTGGTCTAGTAGTTGTAAGATACATCAAACTACCAACTAGCCTTTTGAATATTGTAGAATCAATATTAGAACCTTGATCTTCTTTGCTAAGTTTAGTCCCTGTAGCAACTGGTGTAGGTGCTGGTTTACAATTCAGCATCTTAAATCTCTTTAACACATCCTTTGCATATTTTGTTTGAAAGATAAATATTTGTTTCTCTGATTGTACAACTTCTATTCCCAAAAAATACTTCATTAGTCCCAAATCTGTCATTTCAAATTCTTTTTTCATTGCTGATTTAAAAGTGTCTACAGACAAATTTTCAGTAAAAATCAAATCATCAACATATAAACACACAATCAAGATCTGACTTTCTTTGTTTATTTTTGTGTACAAAGTAGGCTCACTATCGCTTCTATTGAATCCATTATTTATCATATAAGAATCAATCCTACTATACCATGCTCTTGGTGCTTGCTTAAGACAATAAAGAGCCTTCTTCAATCTATAAACTTTTTCTTCATGTCCTTGTACTTCATAACCTGTGGGCTGTTTCACATATACTTCTTCATCTAGAAAACCATTCAAAAAAGCTGATTTTACATCAATTTGATATACATACTAATTATTTTGAGCAGCAATTGATAATACCATTCTTATAGTATCTAATCTAGCAACTGGTGCAAATGTTTCATTGTAGTCAACTCCATGTTCTTGTGCAAAACCTTTTGCAATGAACCTTGCCTTGTGCCTTTCAGCATTTCCATCTACATCAAATTTAGTTTTATAAACCCATTTAACTCCAATACAATCCTTACCTTCAGGTAAATCTGTTAGATCCCATGTCTAATTTCTTTCTATAGCATTCATCTCTTCATCCATTGCTTTTAGCCAATGTTCCTCTTTAACTTCTTCATAATACATAGGGTCATGAGTGAAAAAAGAAAAATTTGAAACCAAATCTAATTTCTCTTCTTCTTGATTATAAATCTCACTCAAACTTCTCATTTTCTTACCTTTAATTCTTGATCTCAAGGTAGCAAGAGTTGGATCTGATTCATCACTTACTTGTGAATTTAGAGTAGGGTGACATGCATGACTAGATTCACCTTGTTCAAACCTCCTAGGTGTTCTTACTGGAGTGCTTGTGCCTGCTTGTGGAGAGGATTGTCCACCTTGCAAATTTTGTTCTTCTTCAAAAACTTCTTCATCCTGTGGAATTGGTGCCCCAACTGTGATGATGCTACCATCCCAAATGCTACCATCCCAAGCTTCTGCTTCCTTAAATTCAACATCCCTGCTAATAATCACTTGCTTTGAAATTGGGTTATATAACTTATATGCCTTTGATTCTTTAGAATAGCCAACAAAAATGCATTTCTCACCTCTATCATCAAGTTTTTTTCTTAATTTAGATGGTATAAGAGAATATGCAACACATCCAAAAATTCTAAAATGATTTACACTATATTTCTTACCACTCCATGCTTCTTGTGGAACTCGATCTCTGACACTCTTTGTTGGGCTTCTGTTCAGAATATACACTGCACATGCTACTGCTTCTGCCCAATATTCATTTGATAAGTGTTTGGCTTTCAACATGCTTCTTGCCATTTCCATGATTGTTCTATTCTTTTTTTCTGCTACACCATTCTACTCTGGTGTGTACCTTGTAGTCAATTGCCTTTTAATGCCATGATACTTGAAAAAATCTTGAAATTGATTAGACATATATTCTCCTCCTCTATCTGATCTGAGTACCTTGATATAATGGCCACTCTGCTTTTCAACCATTGCCTTGAATTCTTTAAACTTTCCAAAGGCTTCAAACTTATTTTTGAGAAAGTAGATCGAAGTCTTTTTGCTAAAGTCATCAATGAAAGTTAGAAAATAAGTACTACCTCCAAATGATGTAGTTTGCATTGGTCCACATAAATCACTATGGAATAACTCCAATATTACCTTAGCTCTATATGAGCCTCCTATTGGAAAACTCTCTCTATGCTATTTTGCCAGAATACAACTGTCACATGAACTTTTTGGCTTTTCTATTGGTGGTAAACTCTTCACCATATTTTTCTTCTATAACAAATTTAAACCTCCAAAATGTAAGTGTCCATACCTTAAGTGCCATAGCCATGATTGGTCTAGTTGCATGGATTTGTAGTGAGCTTCCTCTTCTCCTTTGATGCACTGAATATGAAGAGGGAACATCCGATTCTTGATCATCTCCACTTTTCCTATCAACCTGTCACTTGGAAATTTGTCCAAAATTGTGTAAACATTATCTATAAAAGACACTCTGTAACCTTTCTAAACTATCTGTCAAATACTCAAAAGATTATGTTTTAGTCTAGGTATAAAATAAATATCAGGTATAAACTTTTTTTCACCATTCTTGGCCAAAACATTTATGAGACCTTTACCCATGACATCTACAGTGATATCATTTCCTAATTTCACTTCTGATCTTACAGAATCATCAAGACTAGCAAAAAATTCTTTATTTCCTGTCATATGATTACTGCATCCACTATTGAAAAACCAAATATCTTTAGGTTTTTCTTGAGTAACATTACAAGTAAGAAACATGCTTCTAGGATTAGAACTAGATTCACCTAGATTAGAGCTAGATTCACCTGTGTAATTAGCATTCTGCTTTTATACATATCCTTGTTTACTTCTGCAGTCACTTGCATAATGACCATATTTTTTGCAGTAATGACATTAAACATTAGATTTATCAAAGCTTTATGAATTTTGATGAAAGTAGTTGTTGCCACATCCTCTATTACTGTAGTTTCCTCTACTGCTGTAGTTTTGATTATTGTTCTCTCCTTCATCTAAATTATTCCTTCCATATCAGCCTCTACCTCTTCCTCTAAAGCTTGACCTAGCTCTTCCTTTTCCTCTGCCAACTAATACTTGTGACATGAAGGCATTCTCAAGAGAAGAGTTATTCCTATTCATTCTGGATTCATGTGTTAACAAAGAACCCATTAATTCATCTACAGTTAATTGTTCCAAATCCTTGGTTTCTTCAATAGCTACAACAATAGCATCAAATTTATTGGGTAAACATCTGAGCACTTTTTCTATGATCTTCTGATTTGTGATAGTTTCTCCATTAGATCTAATTTGATTCACTATATTCAAAACTTGACCCATAAATTGATCTATTGATTATGATTCATTCATTTGCAAATTTTCAAAAGTTCTCCTAAGAGATTGCAATTTGGCAATTTCTACCTTCGTATTACCTCTATAGGTAGTCTCTAGGATTTTCCATGCCTCTCTGGATCTCGTTGCTGCTGCAAATCTAGAAAATATCAATTCATCCAATCCCTATTGGATTATAAATAAAGATTTTGCATCTTTCTTTCTATTCTCTTTAAGCTGGTCCTTTTGTGCTTGATTTAATGCTAGATGGGTTGCCTTGTCTTGCAGTTCTACAAAACCACTTTCTACCAAATCCCATACATCTTGTGAGCAAAATAAAGTTCTCATCTTAATTTCCTAAAAATCATGATTCTTACCATCAAAAATGGGAATTTGAGGCTGTGAAATACTATTGTTCGTTGCCATTTCTCATGCTCGAATGACTTTCTAGTCATTGTTTCAAAAACATAGTCACTAACGATGGTAAAACTGTCGCGGTCGGTCACTAATACTATCGACATTGGTAAAACTACCAACGACAGTAACAAATACTACCAACATCAGTAAAATTGCTGATGGTGGTAACTAATGTTGTCGACGTTGGTAAAATAGCCGACGGTGGTAACTAATACTACCGACGTCGGTAAAGCTGTCAACAGCAGTAACTCAACTCCCTGTTGGATCTTCCTTCACTCTCTGACTGTGGCTGCTGTGTGCTTCTTCAATCTCCGCTTCTCCTTGTGCTTCTGCTGCACAAATCCTAACCAGGCTCTAATACTAATTTGTCAGAATAAAGAGAGCATGCATAAAAACAAGAACTCAAATAAATAAATAAGAAACAACACATATGCTACTGCAAATTCTTGAAGAAAAGAGATTCTATTGATCTTCAAATTTCCTTGCTTACAATGTGCACCTAAGGCATCTTTAAATAGATATAAATCCATACAATAATTAGAAAAATAAACTCAAGACTAAAATTAGTCTTTACATGCAAACTAACTGTCTAACAAATACTCAAATAGTTTAACTAACTATTTGTTAACTAACCAAGTGTAATCTAACTGAATGCTTACTATCAGTTTACTAACTGATTGTTCAACTAAATGTTTAACTACTTGCATGACAAAAGGAAGGTGGGAGAAACTATCTCCAATTTAATATTTAATTTCTAACATAAAGGTGGTCCCATCGTTTAAATAAAAAATGGAAAAAAATCAGCAAAGTTGGTCAAAAATCGTATGATCACTATTGAAAGAATTGAAGGAATTGAACATTTTAGGAATTACAAGAAACAATCTAAAATGTAAGCCAATATGAAAACACAAACTTGCTAAACTAGCGGTTGGACAACGAAAGATGTCCAAGTAAACAATACGCATGGGATGCCCCTAAATACTGCTAAAAGGCTTGAAAGCTAAGTTGTTGCCATGCTTTTCTTGCAGGAAATAAGGGCCTCCATGGCCCATTGAGATCCATCAACCAATGAGTTTAAATCATCCAAATGTAATCATTCTACTTCAGTTTTCCTTCCTCTACACTTCTTATAGCCACAACTTTGTTTAGAAAGCAAGCAATATTTCTATGTGATGGAGAGCACTATTGTACTTGTTAATTCTTCATCAAAATCCTTGAGAAATGAAGCTTCAGTGACTACCAAGGAACTACTTCTAAATTGTTGTTGTTAACATGAAGGGGTAACCCCATCTTATATATTGTGTGAAACCCCCAACCACTGAAGATCTTGAGTACCATGCTCAACATCAAAAGATAAAAAAAGGAGAGAAGACATCCCTAATCTTAGGATCAACACTCAAAGACTCCTCTCTTTGGCAATGAGGACATACAAGAAAAGACTACTCAGAGCCTACATAATCCACTAAAAGACCAACATCAACACTAGTGTGAAGATCCTTTCCCTATTCATCATGGATTTTATCTAAACTAAAGGGAGATGACACTTGCACGTGTCCATGATCTTTCTCAACCCATTTGTATAAATTAACTGGGATGGCCCCTAAATGTCACTTTATTTTATAGTCCAAAATTTTATGTCCAAGATAGTTACATTTGAAGCATCTAGATGGAAGCCCCTAAAAGATCACAAATTTAATCCAAAGGCCTATTAAAGATAAAATCTTGATAGAATTGTGTAAGGGTTTAGAAATTTAAATAATGAGACAAGAGCACACAAATGAATTTTACAAAGCTCTTGAATCACTATCAAAATTTAAGCAATCACCTAAAAGCCAAACCAAACACTCTAGAGAAAAGCTAGTTTCTTCATCACCAACAACAAATTATGGAATCAAATCCATACCAAGGATTTCAAAATAACTACTAAATATTGGCCAAAAAAAATGGGTCTAGTGGCATAAAAAAATCCCATGCTTCCTTAGAAACCAAGGTCCATTGTCCCCAACAAAATTCATGTCTCCCTATGAATTGAACATCACCTCAAAAAATCTATCTAAAAGTCACCGAAAATAGGAACATAGATAATTAACCAAGACACCTGAGCCCACATAGAAAAATCACTAACAAAAATCCCTTTACCCACAAGTCTGCAAATCAAATATTGGATCCCAAAATCCAATTTTCCCTCATTAGTTACACTATCTTCAAGAAAAAAAGTTGGTTGATCAACATAGAAGGTCACTTCCCCTAGATAAAGACTGACTAGATTGACCTCTGGCCTCCTCTTAACCAATCCAACATCTATCGCATCTATAGGGTGTACTTTTAGCAAATGGTGATCCACCACATGAAAACCTTGGTTAGGGTTATCACATTCTAGTTAGGCCCTACAAAAATCACTACAAGAAGGATATGTATTTGAAATTTTTAAGTAGTCAACATACACCAAGTCAAGGCAATTTACTTTTCCCAAAAGATTTGCAAAGGTAATTCAAGGTCTTCCCCGATTATGAAGAGCCTTCTTCTCCTGAGATCCTTCTCCTAAACCCCATTTCTATCCTTTCCCTAAGCCACACTATCCTTCAACTGCAGCCCTCCCCTCTTGATATGATGCATCTTCTTAAGCCTCTTCCTCACAATTGATCCTAATAATAAAATTGCTCATCGAGCAAAGCCCTCCAAAAATTCATTGAGTACATAGCTCATGTGTAAAGGAATTCTTGTGTTAGAAGTAAATTTAACATATATAGAACATGTATATTTTAATTGGGATATTTTAACATGATTTCAATTTTAAATTATGAAGTTACAAATGAAGTGGGGAAAGCTACATAAATAAATATAATCATCACGTAACTAATCAATTATTATGTTAGTAAGATGGATATTTAGACTAAAACATTACTCCCATTAACATAAATATCATGGCCTATTAAATTTAAATGCAACCTAATGAAAAACTTATAAAAATGAAATCTACAAAATAAAATCATATTCAAGCAAGATATTTCCATTTTTTATGGATAAAATGGTCAAGATGAATATAACCATATCCTATCCTCCATAGTGTCATCTAACATCTTGGGAGTTATGCATGAAGATGTCGATGTCAGGATTTTGTTAAAACTTTCATTGGACCTACTGTTGAGTCATTTTGGAACTTAGAAGATGGATGTATAATAAATAATAACTTATTTAAGAATAAGTTCCTGAATAAATTCAAATCAGCTATAAACCTATGTGCATTATTGTTAGGTTTCTTTCAAATCCATAAGCAAGATGATGAGTGAATGAGAGAGTTTGTATCATATTTTAAAAAATTGTTGAGATTAATTCCTCAAGTGGATAAACCAAGTCCCAAAAACCAAATTTATGTTTTCATTAGTTCTCTGCGCCAAGGGATAAAATTTATCTTGATAAGGATCGTGATAAATGACTTATATTTTGCATAATAACGAGTTATCGAGATTAAAGATGACATGGTCTGGTCTCAAATGTTGAAGAATTAATTTTCAAAACATACTATATTTTTTAGAAATAGAGAAGAAGTGGTTAACCCTGATATAAACAAGAATAATTATCATTTAAAAAAGAGATTCTAAATGCAAATTCCTAATCAAACATGTTATAATTATAAGAAATAAAATTATAAAGTTCTCCTATCACATATGATTATTTCAGTTTCATAATTGTGGAATAAGGTGCAAATTTAGAATAAGTAATTATTTATATGAATAGTTTAACTTTTTGCTTAATAAAAAGGAGAAACATTTACCTGTTTCACAAGATTGATCAAACTTCAAAATCCTAGGAGAAAATGAGCTATTTGAGGAACAACTAGTTGAACCACAAATAGAAAAGAGTAATAATGTAGAGTGTGTTGTTTTACTTTGTAAAGGTGAAGATAACATGGAACAAGTTTTGAATAAATTATAAGACCCCTCTTATATTAGGATAGAAGATTCAGTGCTTAAAAGTAAAAATTCTTCCAGTACTTCTTTTTCATGTCCCATTGTAAAAGAATTCTTCAGGGGATTTAAATCCAAAGAAATCAAGACTATGCATATTAATTATCATAGTCATGTCAACATTTAGGTCAAGGAATACATAAAGGTAGAACAAAATTAATGGTGCCCATATTTTTTTTTAAGTTAAATTGAAACTGTCTAGGTAGAGTAAATTCATGATGATGATGATGATGATTATGATGATGATGATGATGATGATGATGATGATGATGATGATGATGATGATGATGATGATGACTCATTCAATGATGAATTAATATCTACCATGGGAAATAATTTATAAAAAAATGTATTCACTCAATTCATTTCATAAGATAATTATATTGTGGTTACAACTCAAAAATAGATACATGACACAATTCTTTCCATTTTAGACACTGTATCTAGCATAAATGCATTTGAAGTTACCCAATAGGACATTAAATATGTTTAGTATTGTTCAAGAGTGCTCACAGAATATTGGAGAGTTCCTGATGATTTAATTTTGAGATAGGAAAAAAATTTAGATTTGTTCATTCATGACCATCCTGTGTGAATGACAACTATAAGTTCATATTCCCACATACTTGGTCACCATTGTAAAATGTGTTTAGAGTTCATAAGTCAAATATTTTATTCTAAAATGATAGGTAAGTTTCTTATATGGTGAATGGATTTGTATTTTCTTATCATTTTCCTCTACCCCTTGTAAATAGTTTTGTTCTCCCTATTTTGGATTGTTTCATTTTTTCATTTAATTTTTGGTTTATTTGTGTGGTTTTTTAAATAAATGTAGTAGTCTATTTATTTCTCCCACTTCTCCATGTTTTACTCTTTCTACTTGCACATTGCTTTAGTTATGATCTCTATCTAGTAAATATCATGTCCAATCACATGATTTGAAAGAATTAAAAAATGTTTATTGCTTCAAGTTTGTTGAAATTAAACATTGAATTTGTTTAGATAACTAGATATATAATATAAAAATTAAACGTGGATTTACAAAATAATATTTGTAGTGATGAACATGGTGATATGGATGTTTATTCTTCAAATGATAGAATGGGTAGGTTTTTCATAGATATCTCCAAGTGAATAGGGACTATATTTTTTTAAGAATGAGATATCAACTATGTAGCCCAATTGATATGGCTCAAATCACATATTAAGATATACTTATTTTTATAACTTCCAATGATGAACCATGTTTTAGTTTATAGAGTGGCATTGTGGATTGATATGTCTTTGAAGAGAATATTTTGGTCAATCTTATTTTGGATGTTTTAAGTTAAAATTTTGAATATATTGATGATCTCTCAACTATACCTTTTTACACAAGGTAAGGTTGAATTAAAAAAGACAATCCCTCAAGATAACCATCTTAGTATTAATCACACCAACAATGGTGTATTGGAGCCAATATTATAGATTAGAGCATAGAAAGTATTTGTTGGTAGTATTGAATTGACTGTCATCAAGAAATAAATTTAGGGAATGCTTTAAATATCTTGAAACTATTTTATATTCAATGGTGATGCATATCCAGAGGCCTTGCAACTTTAGTTTTGTCACTTGTGCATTAGAACATGCAATAAGAGCATAGTTTTGAGTAGAAGAGGTAATATTTATTGTGGATTTGGTCAGTGATGAATTTTCATTCATAAAGATAATATTAATGGAGTCTCCATTCATACATGGTAAAAATATGGGTTGAATTCGATAGAAATGATATTCTTGCTAAAATTGCATTCTATTAATTATGTTTTTAACAAGATTTTATAACATTAGGTATACCTAGCATTGAATGATCTGATAGTCAAAATCAATACCCCCAATATTGAAAGAGTATGACATCTAAAAATTCACTTTGTGGTCATTTATTCTCATATGTAATTGTTCATTATCATGCCTTTAGGTAGTTGGTAATATCTCATTGTGCATTCTACATGGTTCTCCAAATGTGATTGATTTTCATTGCCTTTCATATTAGTTTAATTGGAATTTTAACCATTTTGTGAGAGATGGGTGTGTGGGTTCTAAATGACACTCTAATTTTTTTTTTTCAATGTGGTTACTCAAAGTGAACAACCATGCCATTACCAATTCTAAAAATACAAGAAAAATTACATCACTTGATGTTTTTACAATCAATGAAATTTTAAGTGATTGTTGACAAACTAGAAAATGTGAGATTTTGAATGTTCCATTGATGGTGGTTCTCAAAATGAAATATATTATTAAAATTATAATTTGGGGTCCTATAAATGTGGTTAAATCTCTAATTTTTCATTATTACACTCAGAATAGATGATAAGTTGATCTGTTAGTGTCAAATCAAAAAAAAAATTAGTAATTCTCATCCCTATACCATAAATTATAATACCAAATGAATATTGTGAATTTAATTGTTGAAAATTACAAGAGGAAATGAATTTTATCAAGGATAAATCTTTAAAATTATCATTTCCTCTCAAATTAGCATTATAACTGATCTTTTCAAGGATACATAGTTTAAGCTAGGTTTGACTAGTGATTATCAATATATAAATGTGGGCCTGGCTATTGCCCTTTGTCATATTTGGATTATGAGTACCATTTAGTCAAAAGATTCTAATTTTATATATAATGTTGATGATGAAGCATATTTTCTATAATCCATTACAAAAAGTCATTAAATGACAAATTTTCCAAGTCATGCACAAGTAATTTATCACCCTAACATAACAATCTCTGAACAAATTCAAGTAATAAATGTCAAGCATTATCAATTACTTCAAATGGTTGAACACAGGTTGGGGTGAGATTATTTCATGGTGTTATGGAATTTGATGATTGTGATAGCATAAATATTCTAGGATATATATTACATTATTCTAGACTCTTCTACCATAGTTGTGGATATTTGAATCTCCTCCCTTCTCAGAAAGTAGTTACCATATTTTTGGTAATATGTTATGTTTATAGTGATATTTTCAGCATGAATAAACTATATCAAAGCTTCTATCTGCAAATTTTTATATAGGTCTTTATCCACCTTCCAACAGTGGTATCAAATCTTCCTAGGTATGATTTCTTTCCTATGTTGAAAATCCTATAGGTTGGATGATCCATAGAGTAGTCAACATGAAGAGTATGATGTATATTTCATGATCATTTACAATGTATTTGGATATGTTATTAAGATCTAAAATCCATCAATCTACCTTCTAAAATATTTATAACCAATGCTATTATGTAGATCATTCCTTCACATTGTTGCTACATCATTCCTTCACATCATTGCTACATATTTGGTGTCAATAATATTCAATTGAGGAAAGTCTAACACAACCATGCCTAGAGCAAAATTAAAGATAGGATAGCAATATTGGTATAAGTTCTAGTTATCATGCAACATAGAAGACCACAAGATAGTAAAAGCATTAGAATTGTACTTTGATGTAGCAATACATCAGAATCATATCATGCACTATGGAAGATCACAAAAAAATAGAAGTGTTAGAATTGTCAAGATGCTATTATCAAGAAAATAATAATTTCAAGCTCACTAACTCATTCAAGCATCAAAGAGTTTAGAGAAGATCGATGTTGTTAAGGATGGACATCCAAAAAATTGATTCAAGTTTTTTGCATTACATTTCTATGTTGAAAGCCATGTAATTTCAAATTACATTTGACTATCAACATTTCACTACTGATACAATGCTTATTTTCTTCCTTTTGATAGATTATTCTAGATCTCTTTGTTTCAAGATGAAAATTCAAATTCTCATAGAGAATTTTTTTAAAAAAAAATTCACATGTGAAGGGTTAGAATAAAAATGCAATTGATGCATAAAAATTTATGGGGTATTGTAAATAAAAATGAGAAACAACCCACTGATGCAAGTAAATCATTTGAGTGGAAAATAAGAGATGACAAAGCAAAAGCTATTATTGTCCTTGTGCTTTCATATTCTGAGTTATATTAAGTGGATTTAGAAAAATTATCTAAGGAAATTTGGGATATACGGAACACCTTGTTTGGTGCAAAAGTAGTAAATGCCCAATTTTCACTAAAATTGTAGTTATATATATTCAAAATGGATGATGGAATTACTATGTCTAGCCATATAAATAATTTGAGATATCTTATTAGGCAACTTGCTGAGGTAAAAACCAATGTCAAAGATCAAGAGGTAAAAGCTATTCTATTGAATAGTCTACAATCCAAATATAGAAATATTATATTTACTCTTAGCCAAATACCATCACAATCTCTTGATGATATGATTGTATCATTACTAGCAAAATACAAAATCATACATGTAGAATATGAAGATATTTCACAACATGATAATGCATTTTCTTCTCAAAATTTTCATAAAAAGTTCAATACTGACCAAAGGGACATAAAATTCATGTACTACAAGAAGAAATGTCATATGAGATGGGACTATTTTCTTTGAGTGAAAGATGTTCTTAAAATAAAATTCAAGTCCAAAGAAGCTAATGTTTCCCAAGTAGAAGATCCACCAGGTACTAGTGAAAGTGAAGAGTCAACTAATAAAGTCCCCTCACATACCTTGTTGTAAAAACATGTACTAGCACTTCACTGGAGGTTAGAGGATATATGGAGGCTGGAAGACAATTGGAATCCTCTCATAAGTCACCTATAATGTGGTCACATCATTGCTATGGTGACACTTTTTAGTGTGTTTCTTTTATGTTGTGTGTAGTGTGATTATGTAGTGTGGTTTTCCATAAAGGATTCAACATCATTTTATAGTTTGGTACCTCCTAATGAAGAACATTGTGGGAAGCAAAGCACTAAATTAGTGCTTGGTTCTTTGAAAAGGGCTTGTGGAAATATGAGAAACCATCGAAAAGAATAAAATAGTTAAGAGCTCTTGTCACCTCTAGGTTCATGGTTAACTTGTAGCAGAAAACCATATGGGTTTGTGGTAATCTAAGAAACCACCAAAGGTGTTTAGTAGAGAGATGTACTCCTATCACTTCCATGTTAGTGTTCATCTTACATGGATAAACCAATGTGATACCAAGACCATGAAGCCATGAAGATGGAAGGCCATCTCAAAGGTGAGAAGGCTACATGAAAAGTGTGAAACCTTTTTGTCATGTTTGAATTAATGGGGGTCAACTATGAAGAATATGATGTTTGGAAAAAAAATTGTAATAACAAGGGTGGGGGAATGATATCATAAATATTATATGATATATATTTAATTATTCTAGAATATTCTACCATGGTTGTGGATAATTTAGTTTCCTCCCTTCTCAGAAAATAGTTACCATATTTTTGGTAACATGTTATGTATATATTTATCTATGCATCATGAATGAAATATATCAAACTTTCTATGTGTGAATTTTTATACAAGTCTCTGTCTGCCTTCCAACATATTGTAGGATATAGATATTAGAAATAAAGCTACAATAAAAATCAATATTGGTATTAGAAAATGTGATTATATAAAATAAACATGAAAGGTATTCTTAAGAGCAAGCATATATTAAAACATTTTGTCAAATGATTTATATGGTAGGATTTCATTGGGGCATTTTGCCAATCAGTGCATATTCCATGTCATGTTATTTCTAAATCAATGGAAGAAGGAAAAGTTGAAAATTTATTAGGTATTATTTTAATTTATGAATTCTATATATTTAACATTGAATTTTTTTCATTCTTGAATCATACTTTAGAGAATGATATAACACCAATATTGGTTATTTCAACAAATCATTATATTAAAAAAAGAGAAGTGGGTCTTCACGATGCAATCCATGTGTACACATTATTTAAAAATGATAAGAGGTAAACATAACTTCTCATGGAATATCAAGACCTTTACATGTTGAATGAGGTCTCAAGTGATATTGGCAAAGAAGATGTAGTAGATGAATAATTATTTTCTTATAGATTTGACATTTTAAATTTAGGGAATAATTTTGTAGTAGCAAGGAATAAATTTTAAATGTTTTTTTAAGCAAACCACAATGTTTACTATGAAGGAAAGGTTTCTCTATTTAAATTTTATTTGTGCGAACAATACGATGAAAAATACCCTCACATACAGTATCCTTCCAGATATGTGATATCACCTATCAAGTTGAGTACTTGATGCAATCACATACACTATACTTTTGGCTATGTGATAACATCTATTACGCTGAGTACATGATGTCGTTATATACACTACCCACTAAGATTTGATATCATCATGATGGTTTGAGGACCCATCATTTCATCGAAGGCCAGTTATTTCTCATTTGATTAAATTACAGTCAGATTAATGACTATGTTATCTAATGGATAAAGTACTTGGATATAAAATAAGAATCTAAGTTCTTTTCATCCCTTGCAATTTAAAATCCTAGTTAGAACTAGTTATTGCCATAATTTTATAAATTGAAAAAAACGTTGAAAATTTAATACTTTTGGCTATTTTTTAGTTTGAGCCCAAATTTTTGAAATAATTAAAAAAAATAAATTTTTTAATTAATTGATTAATTTTAAAAATCATGGGAAAAACCTTTTTATAAAATGTGCTAACACCCTTTCAATATTTCTCCATGTAAAATGTAACTGACCTTCCCATAAGTTGTCAAAGTTCCTCAACACTTTTTTAAATCATGTAATTTGCATTTAAAATTTTGGAGATGATGCAATTTGTAATTTGCTTTTCATAAACCCACTAGTATATTTTTTTTTTACATTTCCCCAATGTGCACAAATTTATTTTACACTTCATCAACTAGTGTAATGAAAACTTTCACGATGTAAATGTTGTTACCATTCCCACAAATTATGCAAAAGCTTTAAATAATTTTTTTTAATGATAAGTGAAGTAGGGAAATAAAGGACGAATAATCAAATTATAATTTTTTTGGTTGTTAACAAGAAATCATATAATTAATAAAATAGAGGTTAAATCTACAAAATAAAAATGAAAAGTAACAGATTTTTTATTTGTTTGCACCAGGCTGTATGACCTCAATAGGAGAAAATAATAAAAAATATTTAATTTTTTCCTATAATAAAATATGACCCATTTAGGGAAGGAGATATAAGGATAGAATGGACACAGATTAAATTTTGTTTTTTTGTTGTTAAAATAGGCCATACACCCTAGGAAAAAAGGAAAAAGGTGAAGTGAAAATATAAAAATATCAAATTTTAAATTATTTACACATGTTAAGAGTCACATGAATTTACACCATTATCAAGAAAATATTAGAAAATAAATAAAAGGGAAAAATAATTTCTTTTAATTTCTTTTAGGTGAAGGAACACCATATGGCATTGTACGAGCAAGGAGGAGCGTAGAATTGAAAAAATGATTTTTTTTCTTGCCATCAAAAGGCCATAAGACCATGTAGAAGAAGAGAAAGGTAAGATAAAATACTAAATAATAATAATAATAATAATAATAATAATAATAATAATAATAATAATAATAATAATAATAATAATAATAATAATAAGAGAGATCAATCTTTTTTGTTTTTACATGGCATGTGGGAAAAGTGTGATGATTAGGTAGATTAGAAGGAGGTGGAAATCAAAATAGAAGATGATTTTAATTGATTTTTATACCTACAGAGGTCATACATCCTATTAAAGATATATCATAGGTTAAAGACTTGTTGTTTCATTATGTTGATCACTTATAAAATGCTTAGGTGCCAAATCCAGTGAATAATTTAGCAAACTATAACTATGTAACCAATAGATTGTGTTGCATAGCTAAATTTTGGTGATGTGCATTTTAAACTACTTATTTCCTCCAAGCAATTATTATAGTGATAATTTTTATATTCTAAAGGTTGACAGTTATCAAATCCAAATGTAAATATTTGGAAATATTCTGTCCAATAATTTCATGTCTTATCCTAAACATTTTATTTCCATATAGAGGATGTAAATGCTTTAGATTAATTTATTTTCATAAGAGAGAAAAAATAATTAAAAAGGTGGTGAAACTCATGAATATAAATTGATAAATAATGAAATAAAATTTACAACCATCTTTTTGCAAGCTCATACTAAATGACTAAATTAAAAATTGCTAAGTGGTGAAGAAGATGGTTATGTAAGATTACACAATTTTGATCCTGATTACTTCCAAATTAATATGCAACTTGGTAATTAAAAATAAAATGTTATTTATAGTGATGTCATTGTATCCATGATTTCAAGTTAAGTAGATAAAAAGTAGTGGTATTTTTAGCAGATAATTTATTGAAAATATTTGGTAACATTGAGTAGCTACAAGGTTGTAATCTTGCATATTGACAGTTATGGTTGTGATGCCATTACATTAGATTTAATGTGGAGATAAATGAATAAACATTCACTAAGACAAGTTGTATGAGAGGATTTATTTCCATAAGGTGATAATTGGAAGAGGGAAATTTTAAAAGATCAAAAGATAGAATCTCAATATCACATGGATCGAGACATAAACAATGGAAAATTTTGAATAATCACGGTTTAGATGTTTAGATTAATTGAAAATTTTAATGGAATTTTCACCATTGGGGACACTTGTTTGAATTCATATCATCTATGAAAGATATATCCATGTTATCATGATCACTCAACAAGAGTGTATATGGATAATTTCATTTTCACAGATTGTAAGTCATGCAAATTACATATTCCAATGTTACAGGTTGTATAAAACATCCATGAACTTTTATAATTTGTAAAAGAATTCCAAAGCAATATTTCACCATTTAAATTATAAATACCTTCTTAAATTTTACATATTAGTGAAAGTCTCATTATAGGGGAATTTTGATAGTTATAATGATGAAGTAATTTGAAGGATGAGATTGTATTTTCATCTCAATAAAGATTATAACAGGGAGATTTTACGTATTTTGTGTTCAAGATTCTTCCTATGTTACAAATTTGCATATGATTCATCTGCATTTATATATTTTATTTTAAATTTATTTCATAATCACTACTAATTTTCATAAAATGATAATCTCGCATTAAATATTTATTTTATAATCTTTTTGTGTTATTTTTAGTAATGTGAAATCTTTGTGGGGTTTAAATAATATTTTAATTGTCCTTTATGGGTAAATATGAGATAGATGTCTTACACTCTATTACCAGTAGTAGATAATTGTGTAAATGTATGTATTTTACCCATAAGAGAGAATTATGTATTTCTTTCCCAATTAATTAGAGAGGTTTCCAAGAATATATTGTTTTCCTATTTTTATACTATTCTGGTAAATTTTTGTATTTAGCTTCCTAGAGTTGTCTTTCATTTCTTTGGTATTTGTTAGTATAGGTTTTTATTTTTCCCTATTATTTAATTAGGGAAATTATATATTTGTGCATACATGGAGTTTTCCTACATTCGTGGGATAGGCTAGCTTATGTGGAGATATGTGTCATAGATGTGTCATAGGTGTCATGAGAATGTCATAAGTAACTCCTTTGACCAGCTATTCTGGGTATGGGAGTTACTTCTCTATTCTTAGCACCCTGTCACCACCTTTCATGGAGGAGTTATAGTTTATTTTTGGGGTGCTTTGACCACCTTTTTTGGAGGAGTTACTTACGTGCTCTCCTATATGTATTCTTCACTTTAGCCATCTTATGTTAATGAAATATTCACTTTTCTCCAAATTGTCTATGCAATTGTCTCTTGTTTGATTTCATTTACTTTAGCATTTTGTGGTAATCACTTGCTTCATCCCATGAAACCACGACTCATGCATCCTCATTATTCAGACCTTGACAAATCTTGTAATATGGTATCAGAGCCACCCCAGTAATTGGTTGTCTATTTTGCTATTGCTTTCATTGAAATCTAGAGCTTTATTAATGCATTTTTTTGTGAAATTTGAAAATTTCTGGGAGACATTGGTAGTTCTCCATGCTATTATTCCTTCCATGGTTTTTTTGGTCTCTCCATAAATATGCAGGCCTATGATGGCATCATTTCCCAGATTTGTGTGATCTAGATCTGCTCCAGGTCTATTTTCCACCACACTTGGCATTGGAAGTGGTTGTTGAAGGATCTACGTTGGAGGAGGTAAATTTGTGTTAGACTAGTTTTTTCTCCATTTCAAATCTGAAGGCATTGACTTCTACATTGAGTTTGTACTTTGGCATCATCTATTTAATAGAGGCATTGTAATTTTGGAAGCTTGACACTCTCAAAATAAGATCTGCCAATTCCCTATCATTATTTCCATCATGGTGTGGAGATCTGCTAAAGGCATTCTATGATCATGGTGTTGGAAAGAGAATCTAAGCCTAAAAAACCTTACGTTCCATTTTCACAGCTTGCTCGTGTGATTGCTTGCAAGAATTTCTACCAGAACTGTTGTTTTTTTGAAAATAGTGCCCCTCTCCTTGTTTGGCATCCTATGTGGGCCCTTAAATACTTGGAAATTGATTAAATTTTGTCTTTTACTTTAATTTTTCAGTTAAAATTGACTTGTCCAAAAAAAATTAGTTAATTTAATTGAGTATTGAGTATTTTAGACAATTTTTATGTTTTGATAATTTGGGGGTTTAAATTTAAACTTCTATCTTCCCCTGTCGAAGACGAAGGGTGAGGCTCGAGTTGGCAGGAGGCCAATTCCCCCTCACAAAGACCTCCTTTGGATTCCTTGCTCTGTGCTATGTCCAATGAGTGGTTGGAAGGCCACTTTCTCTCTCAAAATAGTGATTTTTTAAATGTTTTAGTGCTATTTTTTTGCAAAAACACTAGTTTACGAGAAATTGAATCTTTAATATCTTGCAAATGTTAGCTCAAATTTAGGTGCCATTTTTTTCAAAAGTGTTTATATTTCAATTATCCACAATTTAGGCTTGTTATTTGTTAAAAAAACACTAGTTTATAATGTGCCTAAAATTTGGGTCTCCTGAGATGCATTTTCGGCTGAGTCTGACACCCTATTTGCTTTAAGTCTTGCACTGATTTCTCTAAGATGCATTCTTAGTTGATCCTAACATATTTGGAGTGTGCACTTGCATATATGGGAGGGGCTCAACATTTCATGTGGGGTGTGATTGCTTTTCAGCACTTGCAATCTTTGCTTTCATTATCCTTTCTACATAATTTCACAACTTGAAATCAACACAACTTCACCTAAATTCAAATTAAAATGGACTATTTTCAACCTAAACTCCTAACACCATTGAACTATTATGAATGGAAGGTTAAAATGTCAATCATTCTTAGAAGTAAAGGGTTGTATGGGATCACCATGGGTACCAAAGTATAACCCAACATTGATGCTGAAAAGGTCAAGTGGTACAACCACAGTGATGAAGCCTATGGATTACTGAGCTTTTGCATGTCTCTAGAATTTCTCTTCCATTTAAAAACCTCTAAGACTCCCAAAAACATATGGAACACCCTAAAAACTTTATTTGGGAAGCTTGATGAGATGAGAGGTCATGAGCTCAAAGATGAACTCATAAGTCTAAGTCCTAGAAACTTTGACACCCTACATGACTTCTTCACTAAGTTTAATGCCCTTATATTGCAATTAAAAGAATGTAGGATAGATAATAAATATGATCAACTCATCCTTTCTATTCTCACAAAGTTAGGTACAAGCTATTCAGTCTTTGTCTCCACTTTCCATGCCACAAAAAGTGCCCTTGGCACTACATGGAAAATGCCTTCTTTGGATTCATTCATTACAGACTTGAATAGGGAGAAAGATAAGCTAATTCAAATGGGCATAATGAAGTCTACTCAACCCCAAGCTTTGATAGTTGGAATTGGTAAAGATAAGACTTCAACAAAGGAGAAGAAGAAAAATAATAAGGACCAGGAGAAGAAGAAAGAAAACAACAATCTTGCCAAAAACAACATTGAGTCTTCATCCTCCAATGCTAAACCTAAGAAGGAGAAGGTTAAGTTTGCCTATTGTAAAAATATAGGGCATGATGAACACAAATGCATGAAGAAACAAATAGATCACCTAACTCATCTTCTAGAGAAGAACAACATAGGTGTTCCTGAGTCCATCAAGTAGAATTCATCTACCCAAGATTCTACCAAGGCAAAAGGCAAGGGTAAGGAGAAATAAAAGGGCAAGGCCCTTGTAGCTACAACAGCTTCTACATCTTCATGGGTCATCGACTCGGATGCTTGTCACCACATGGGGCTCTTCACTAGTTGAGTTTTCATCTTTAGAGCCTTAGAGGATGAATTCAATTAGTTTGGGTGATGACACATCAGTTTCTGTTGTAGGGAGAGGGTTAGTTGAAATGGAAGGAGGAACATTCAATAATGTTTTATGTGTTCTTTCTCTTTCAACCAATCTCCTATCAGTGTACCAAATCACTCACATTGGTTGGGGCATGAGAGTTGAGTTTTCACCAGATTTAGTGGCTATCAGGGAGTTGCATAGTGATAATATAGTGGCAGTGGGTAGGGTAGATCACCAAGCAAGGTTATACACCTTCTCACATTTTACATCAAATTCTTCTCCAACAGCGTTGTTGACTCATTCAGATGGAGTTAGCAAATTGTGGCATGAGCAGTTTGCCCACCTTAACTACCGCTACCTTGAGCAACTTTGTAAAAATGACATGGTCATCGGCTTGCCTCGTGTCCAATTCTCAAAAAGACTTTGTGAAGGGTGTTCCCTTGGGAAGCATCCTGAAGCAAAATTTGACAAAGGCAAAGCTTGGAGGGCTTCACAACCTTTGGAGTTAGTCCATAGTGATGTATTGGGACCCTTTCCCAAACCATCTTTCACAAGGGCCAAGTACATCCTCACTTTCATTGATGATTTCTCTAGGTACACTTGGATATATTTTCTCAAACAGAAGTCTGAAGTGTTTGAAAAATTTCTAGACTTCAAAGCTCTTGTTGAGAAACAAAGTGAAAAATCCATCAAGGTTCTTTAAATTGATAATGGAGGGGAGTATGTCAGCATCAGGTTTGAGTAGTTTTGCACCACAGAGGGGATTAATTTTCAGTGCACAGTCACTTACAGTCCTTCACATAATGGGGTTACAAGATGCAAAAATAGGTTATTGAAAGAGATGGGTAGCTGTATGATTCACTCCAAATCCTTAATACCATAATACTGGGCCAAAGCCATCAAGTGTGCTTTCTACATTCAAAACAAGGTTTCTCACAAAGCTTTGAAATGGATAACACCCTTTGAAGCTTGGCATAAAAGGAAACCTGATGTTGAGCACCTTAGAGTTTTTGGATCCCTAGCCATGGCCCACATTCTAATGAAGAAACACAAATCTATGGAACGTCAGTCCAAGCCTTACATCTTTATAGGATATCTGGATGGTATTAAGGGATATCACCTTCTAGACCCAGTCACTCATGAGTTGTTCATCGAGATAAGTGTCTATTTCTAGGAGAGTCCTAGAGACTCAACACTTGAAACTTCTTCTCCCTCATTAGATCTACTTCTTCATGATGACTCCTTGTCAGATTCAGATCAACCACATCAGGTTCTTGAGCCAGAGACATCTTCTCCTTCTTCAAGTTTAGACAATGAAGATAGTGATGCAAAGTCATCCACCTCTAGTCAGTTAGTGGATGAGGAGTTAGCACCTGACTCGCCCACTTCTGGGCCACTTTGGGGTAGACAGACACTTGAGAGTGCTGGCACTTGGGTAGGAGATTTCGTAGATAACAGATGTACTAGGGGGATTTTCAGAGAGATCTGCATGCCTTCTTTTCTTTAGTTTTAGATCCATATAATTTTCAAGAGGCATTGGGGGTACCTGAGTGGGATAACACTATCGAAGAAGAATATTCTTCCTTAATCAAAAATTACACTTGGGATTTGAATTCACTTCCTAAGGGAAGAAATATGTTTAGATGTAGGTGGATATATCGAACCAAGTTTGTAGTAGATGGGTCAGTTGATAAATACAAGGCATGATTCGTCACCGAGGGTTTCTCACAGGTGGTAGGCATTGACTACACATAAACCTTTGCACCCATTGCAAAGATGACTTCTATCTGACTCACCTTGGCTATTACAGCACAACATGGTTGGGATGTGCATCAAATGGATGTGAAGAGTGCCTTTCTTCACAGAGACCTAGAGCAGGAGATCTACATAAAGCAGCCACCAGGATTTGTTTAAGATTCATCCTTAGTATGCAGACTTAGGAAATCTATTTATGGCCTCAAATAGGCCCCTCGGGCTTGGTATGCCAAGATGGATTCCTTCCTTCTCATAGTGGATTTCACTAGGTGCCATTCTAATCCCAATGTCTACTTCTTGTGGTAGGATGATTCACTCTTGATTTTGGTTTTATATGTTGATGACCTTTTGATCATCGAGATTTCTTCATCAATGATTGAAGTGGTGAAGGCATCTCTTTAAGATAGATTTGACATGATAGACTTGGGTTTGTTGCACTACTTCCTTGGCTCGGTTTCACATGGCTAATTACAAGCCATCTCTGACTCCCTTTCTATTAGGAGTCAATCTTGAGGCTGATTGTTCTTCACCATTGGTTGATGCCACTCGATATCGATAACTTGTTGGTAGTCTAATCTACTTGACTCACACCCAGCCCAACATATCATATACAGTGGGTCTTGTCTCTAGATTAAAGCAAGAACCTCATGAGCTACATGGGAAAGTAGCTAAGAGGATCTTGTATTACATACAGGGTTCACATAGATATGGGATTCATTACAAATTTGGCATAGAGGTTGACTTGATTGGATATATAGATTTAGACGGGGCTAGCAATTCATAGACTCACAAGTCCACTTTTGGTTACAGTTTCTCTCTAAGTTTTGGTCTTATCAGTTGGTCTAGTAAGAAGCAGAATGTTATTTCTATATCATGCACAGAGGCAGAGTACAGGGGATTTATTAATGCAACTACTGAGGCTATTTGGCTTTAGGGGATACTTTTTGAGTTTGGCATTCCTATCAGGT
>JARHVA010003500.1:582500-625000 GCA_037957365.1 Torreya grandis | reverse complement strand
TTACATAAATTCATTCATAATGAAATGAATATCAAAGTTAATATTATAATAAAATTATAATTAAAAATGTAATATCATTATAATAATTCCTCACACAATTCTCATTAATCATCATCATATACATTACACATGGACTAGCTTTAATAAACTATCCTTCATTGCAAATACAAACTTGGCATTCCCAAGACAAGGAGGCATAAAGGATTTTATCTCTTTATCTTATCCCAAACTCACCTAACTTAAATAAACATGAATTATATATATATATATATATATATGAATAAATAAAGGAGACAAACAAACATAATCCCCACACTTCACATGAAGGTGAAATCTTCAAGGAAAAATGGTCAATCAAGCATCTATGTCTCACATCCACTAGGAATATTCATGAAAAATAAATAAGGAGTAAATAAAAATAATTATATTCCATATTCCACATGGGAGGAGTGGTAACATAGGACAAGGCCCCACTAAAGACAAATTAAACCACCCTTCACATGGGTTTACTATTCATTGACTAGTAAAAGCTAGTCAAATGTGAAAAGTGAAAAGTGAAGAGAATATCATTAGACAAGGTTGGTCCATCACCATGTAACTTCATATAATTTTATACCATGCTACATATGCAATCGGTAATAGTGCCATGACACCTCAGCAGGGAGAATAGTGTATGCCACATCATCAATAAATAGTGATGCATGAATAGTGTTTTGCCACAACATAACTCTCCTCTGGTTTAAAAAAAATTAGATCCCATGAGTTTCCATGATTATATCAATTCAATTTATTCTAAAAAAAATAAAATTTCACACCACTCTATTTTTGGTTGATTTAATATTGCTTGAGCCCTGGATTGTTCCTATAGTAGACACTCCATGTAATTAATGTTATCTATGATCATATAGTGTGCGTGAGTGATAGAAACACCCTCTCAATAATTAAAAAATATGACCTTGAAATCCTATTCTAATAAACCATGTTTACCTAGATAAATTTCATTTATTTCTCCTCCTCTTCTAGCATCTACAAACTGGCTCTGAAACTTTCCTCCTAGGACTACAAATTGTCCATCTCCAAAAACATATCCATATTCTAATATATTTAGATATGATATAAATCCCACCATAAAAAAATAACCTCTACCAATATTATTTATCATTCATATTATCTTTTCATGTGATTTCAATCACACCACTAACCATCCACCTGCACCAAAATCCCTTTTAGCTTTGTTCATCCATCATCAAAGCACATATTTTTTCTTCTTCAACAACATCATATATAATCATCACTTATATATCCTCTCTAATGGTTTAATCATCATTATTTCACTCTCATAACATACACATACATTAGGGAAAATAAAAATACCCTCAACATTCACTTTACCTTGATCTAAAGGTATGCTATATAATTATTTTTCAACAACCTTCAATGATTATTCTTCTTCCAAATTTGGCTGAAAATGAGCCTCCACATGTGTACTATCTTTCACAAAAATATCATATATGGTTTTAACATCAACACCAACCAAATATTCATCCATATATTCTTCCAAAGAAGCTCTCAACTCATCTTCAACACTTGCAACGTCAAGTCCTTCCACATGTGCATTTTGTTTCAAAAAAACAACCTCCATTTACAACACTCCATGAATACAATATTTTTATCCTTTTTACTCTTCATGTCTAAAACTTTCATCTCATTAAAACTCCCCAAGGATGCAATTTCATTCACCCACATGCCAAACTACATGGCTGAAAACATCTCCCACATACAACTCTACATTGTTGTATTCTTCATTATCTTCATTTATTTAACTCATTAAAACATTATACCACTCAAAGGAATACAAAATATCTCCACTATCTTCAAATAAGGGGTCTCCTTCATCATATGGACAATAAACCACATCCACATCATCCTCATGCACCTCCACGTGGATGCATTATTTTATGGGCTAGTCACAATCCTTTTCTCTTTGATTACCTTTCATGTAAATTTCATTAATAATATTCTCTTCATTCTTATTCTACATCTCTCCATGGTTAGGCTCTTTATCTCTTCATGTGGATATCTCTCTCTTCAATGCAGCCATTTTATCTTTTAGGGAGTATATCGTCTCCCATATTAAATATTCTTCTTCATTTGTTTCACATTATTCAATCCTCTCCACCAATAGATCAAATAGTCTACTCCATGTATTTATCTTCTTCTCCCATTCTCTTTCTAGTGTAATCCTTTCACTTTTATTCTCAATCTACATCTACATACCTGAAAAATAAAAAACTACACTCTCATATTAAATTATTTTAATTATTCTCTCATACCTTCATTAAAATATATCATACTCTCTCTACCCAAGGAATCATAACTTCCTTAACTACCATTTGGTATGGCTCTAATTGAATTTGATGTTGCCTCCTACCATAACTCCCTTAATTACACAAATCTATTCATAATGCAATAAATATCAACATTAATCTTAGCATAAAACACTAATAAAACACATAATAGCATCATAAAAATTACCCACACAACTCTAATTAATCATCATCAAATACATTACACATGGACAAGCATCAACAAGATATCCTTCATTACACATACAAACTTGGCATTCCCAAGCCAAGGAGGCACAAAGGCTTTCCTCTCTCTAGTCTATCCCAAACTCACCTACCTTAACTATATATATATATATATATATATATATATATATATATATATATATATATATATATATATATATATATATATATATATATGAGATAAGAATAAATAAAGGAGATAACTAAACATAAGCCCCACAGTTTACATGGAGGGGTAATCATGAAGGGAGAATGGTCAACCAAGAATCTACATCCCACATCCACTTGGGAGAATCATGATAAAGTAAGAAGGAGTAAAGATCAAGAATGATAAACCATATTACACATGGGAAGAATGATAAAAAAGGAAAGGGATACACCAAAGTAAAATTTCACCACCCTTCACATGGGTTCACTATTCAATAAATAGTAAAATCTAGTCACATTTGAAAAGTTAAAAGTGAAGAGCATCTCCTTAGACAAGGTTGGTCCACCACCATGTGTTCCTTGTGACTTCATATAATTGTGTCCCTTGTGACATATGTAATTATTAACAATGTAATTATACCTCATCAAGGTGAATAGTGTTTACCACATCATCAATGAATAGTGTTTTACCACCACATCAAACCATCTATAGTTGTCTTTGCCCACTCAAACATAAATTTTTGTGGATAAAGACAAGACGATGGAGTAGGATGACTATTAGTATAAAAATTATTGTGCAGAAGATAAATTTGATCATCTTTTGCATCAGAAAGAAAATAACCATAAATAATATCAAGAGATTTTGAAGTAGTAGCATAACCAAGAACAACATTTTCAGACATTATAACATCTCATTTAGTAAATATTTTATTATTTTGAGGATCATAAACTATAAAATACTTATATTTTTTAATCATAGTGAACAAATACTAAGTGCATGATTTCGAGTGTAACTTCCTATGTTTGTCTTTAGTAATTTTTAAAAAACATCACAACAAAAAGTACAAGAATGATATAAATTAGGATTTCAACTACACCAAGAATTTTTTAGGTGTAATCTATAAGATAAATTTAGTTGGAGTAATATTAATGAGATAAACAAAAAAATTATAGATTCATCCAAGAAATTATAATTCATATTTTTAGAATGCAACATATACCTATACATCTTAGTAATAGTCCTATGTTTACATTTAATAACAATATTTTGATTAGGTGTTTAAGAAACAAAATTTCTATTTTTAATATTTTGCTACTTAAAATTTGTAATAAAATTATTATTAAAATATTCATTTCCATTATATGTTTTAAATATGCAAATAATGGATTCATTATTTTTTAAAATATGCATGAAATCAATGGATGTATACACAACTTGATCTTTCATTTTCAAGAAATTAATCCCGACTCATCTAGTGAAATCATAGATAAAATCTAAGGAATATTTCTTACAATTAATATAAGTAGTTTTCATTGAACACTTAATATAACTATGAACTAAATGTGGTTTTTTAGCTGCACGCTCATAAATTTTTAAAGTAAAATATTCTATGTGTAATTTACTATCCATACATCCAATACAAATAAATTTACAATCAAGAATTACAAGATAACCATACATAATATTGAGTTTATGCATAAGTGAAATGGTCTTTTACTTGATAAATTCTAATATTTTATTCCATATGCCACCATAAATACAATAATATAAATCATGGGTAGTACAAAAAGAAGAGAATTTAGTAAACTTAAATAACTCATTATTATCCATAATGGTTGTATTAATGAATTTAAAATCTTTCTTATTTGAATTAACACAACAATTAATTTTAAAGAATTATTATTTATTATCTTATTGGCATAAGTTTGGAGTGGAAAGTGTATTCAAATTTAATTCAAAAACAATCAAAACATCATATAATTCACCGTAAGGGATTATTTCATACACCTTCAACATTTAAAGGATTATGATTATAAATAATCTAATGATATTTAGAATTATATGATTCTAAATAATTAAATAAATCAGCATTTTATGTCATATGCTAAGTAACACAAGAATCAACAATTTGTTCAACATGAAAAATCTACAAATCATATCTAAAAGTAGAGCTAAAATTATAATTTTGTTTCTTTTGAGTCTTATTACTAGTATGAGCATCGATTTTTACTTTAACATATCCATTTTTAGTGTCCCATTTCTTTTTAAAATAATCATCTTCATCATGATTGTTTTGATCACAATTGTTGCATTCTAACTTTATTTTAAGTTTTGATTTATATTTTTAATATTTTTTTATCATTTGCGTCATTAGACTTAACATGATATTTCCCATTTTTGTCTTGGTGTTTAAACAAAAAAACATGTTTACTAGCCCTAAGAATACCAAATTAAAGTAAATTTTACTCTTGTTAATAAAATAAATAAAATTTCAACTAAAAATCTTATTTAGGAATAACAAGTTACAAATGAATATTTTTTATAAATTGTTGAAAAGGTTTAATTAAGCAATTTTCATAACAATGTGAAGAAAATTTAATTCTAAAAATTTAAAACCTAAACTAGTCAATTGAGAATTTAAAAAATAAACTTTCATCCAAAAATTAATCATTATTTAAAATCATTATACTTTGAATTTGAAAGATGATCTTAAAAATGATTTTTATAAGATTCATTCAAAACATCATAAAGCATTTTAAGCTTACACAATGGAAGGGATGTAATGAAACAACCATTAAAGTTCACATGAAATCAGGTGTCATATCCATACCAATAAAACATAATTTCTCATCATTTTTCACTTTCAATTTTACGTTAAATTCAATGGATGACTTTTCATTGAGTTTAGTTTCCCTCTATTTTGTGATACACACTAAGTGTTTAAAAATTAAAATGTATTGCATATGTGATTTATGAAAGTTGTAATTGGTTAATGTGATTATGAATTCTATATATAAAAATTTCATCTTACCACTAAATATCACAACCAAGAAAATTGAACAATCAAAGAAAACACTGATACACTAAAGCTTTCAAAAGAGAGGTATGAGGATGCAAAAAATATGATCAAGCAATTTTTACTAAAGGATGGAAATTATTTAACCACATTAACATCTTATATTGGCCAAATGAAAATAGATTTAATATCAAGCAAAATTATGTATTTGTTTATGAAGTGGAATAAAAAAATAAAATCATTTTTGATATTTTGAGAAAAATATATTTTTAATACATATTAAAAAAATCATTGATATTAAGAAATGCATTTGAATTTTTTTTTTTTTAAAAATTATCAGTCAATGAATACCAAATGTGGAATTAATTTGATTTATTTTAATGTTAATGAAAATTAAAAGACATATCCTTGAAAATATTATTATCAAAGATTCAAATTGAAAAGAATTTATGTGATTTTATTTTGAATTATAAATCAAATAAATTAATTTTTATTTATGTTCTTAAACTAATGTTTATGAAAGGAAAATGCACATGATAAGTGAATGTGAAAAGAACACAATGCAAAGATAAATACTATAAATTAAAAACTATAAAATTCTTCAAATTGAAAATGGAAAGCTATAGATATGTCAAACGCAGTTTTAAAAAAACAACATGACTTAATAAAAATGTTTTATAAAGTTTTTACAAAAAAATTGTGAACAAGATAAAATGCCTCAACATAAAAAATGCCTCATAAACATTTAATATATAAATGCAATGCAAGAGAAACAATAATTAAAAATAAATAAAAAATTCACCATATGGAAAGACAATGTATAAATCATAATTGAATGCATCAAAATTATATAAAAAAGTTGTTAAAATAAAATATCCAAAATTTAATAAACAAAATAAATCAACACATCATAAAAAGATAAAGGATAAATATGAAGGCAAACAATTTAGATATGGAGTGGGTATGGAGGAGGAATACAATTGGAATAAAATTCCTTTGAAAAATGAGCATTAAAAAATCCAAAGGAACAACTACAATGAAAAAGAAACTTAGAGGGAACAACACATATGATGTAGTGAAGGTATAAAATGGAATGATATATAAGATAAGCAATAGTATGGTGTACAAAGAAACTATGTAAAAAAATTTAAAATATAACTTATTATGAAGACAAAAATGTTGAGTTATGTTTATAAAAAAATTAAAACACACGTAGAAGGAAGAAGGGATAAGTAGAAACAAAACATTGTGCTTACAAAAAATGTCAGACGAAGAATTGAAAATTTATATTAAGTATAAATATAATTTATGGAGGGTAACAAGAGTAAAAAATTAGAGTATTACTATGTTATATCATATTTATAAATAATAAAATTCTAAACAAAATTAATAACAATCGGTTTAGTATAGAATTTGATTGTTTAGAAATAATAAACAAAACATGAAAAAGACTAGATTGCCAACACTGATCGAACATTTAAATGTACTAATCATCATCACAAAATAGATTTCCAAATATAAAAAAATAATTTATTATTGATTTATGGTTGATATTAATACTATTGTATAAAAAATGGAAGAAAGAATATACATAGATGATGAATTTTGGTGAAAAAAGACTATAATCAATTTTAAAATTTTCCTTATGAACAACCTGTAACTCCAAGTGAAAATCAAATATGAAAAAGAGGAATGTATCCAACTTAAGGATTAATAGAAATGGTGAAATTACACTATGAATCATATGAAATGGTGTAATTCCGTAGAATAAAATGTCAAAAAAAACTATATTATCCATTCAAGTGTTGCAATCACTCATCATTCAATGTTTAAAAAAATGTCGTATAGTACCATGAAGTAAACTATCCCAAGATAGTTAAATTATAATTTTAAATCATAAAATAATAATTTTAACTTAAATTAATACAAATCAAAAATGTTATATATAATTTTTTAAGTGGTGAAATTGAATTATTGAAAAAAAAAATGCATTAAGAAATCTTATGAAGTAATATTATCCGATTACAATATTATTAGAACAAAATAAAATTTATAAGAATCATTATATTAAAGTTTAAAAGAGATTAAAATAAATATATTTAAATATATTTAGTAAGTAAGATAGAGTTAAAAAGAATAAATATTCCCCATGAGTTGAGGTTGAAGTGTGTGCAAAGTGTGGAAGGAGTTGCATGTGACACAAAACTCCCATATTCGATTCAAGAGGGACAAAAAATGTGTGACACATCATAAAATATGAATTTCTATTAATTAAAATATCACATAACTATAAAATGTATAGATGCTTAAAAACATAGGATACAAAGATTAACCCAAATAAATTGTAATCCTACTACATCATAGCCTTGATATTTTGAATATTGACCTTTAACCATTCATGAGATACAAAGTGACTCAATTATTCATATATTTCACCCAAAATCACACTTAAAAGGATTCATATAGTATTAATATTATTTCATAATTACTAAACCTTTATCCACATGGTGGAGGTGGTCCCCAAATATTTATATTTAGATCAATATAACATCAAATAACATCAATATTTTTATATATAAATGGATTAAATATTGATACCATGTAAATTTGAAATGTATAAGAACCATTATTGTATAAAACAATTAGTAAAGAAAAAACTTAGTTGGGCTCCCGTATTATTATTTTTTAATATGAGGAATATACTCTTCTCTATTGATGAAACCCTAATTAAATGTCTACTTTTAAAAATTAATATAACCATTTAAATAATGTATAAAATCATAAACTACATAAGTAGGAAACTTTTTAATGAAAATTTTCATCTATTGAGTGTTGAATAGTTTAGAAATGTGCGATATTTAATATCTTTCATATGCACCATCACCATTGGAGAATGTTATTCAATTTTACAATCAAAAGTATTAATAACTTCTAACATCTCGTGTACCATTTCCAATCTCACTCTTTTCTCATAGACAAGTACCTATAAGGTTTGATTATTAGTGGTTATCCTCTTAGTAAAAATTGAATTTCATGATTGTGTTCTACATTTACAAGTAAATATTTTATCGTATCCAAAATATATATTAAACGGTTACCTAAAAATCACATAATATATAGCCTCACTAGCATGTTTTGTTCTTCTTCCTCAAACATAATCATGCCAGCAACTGTACTGAATTTTCATCTATGATGACTTTATTTGTAACCGTTTCAATTAAAATGTATTGAATTTAAAATAAAATTTTATGAATAGCTTTTGAAGTTCATCCAAATCATTCCTAATATGGAAAACTAGTAAAATCATAAAATAATATTTTAATTAACTTTCAAAATTGAAAACATAGGTTTATTCCATAAGTAATCTCCCATGTTGAGTCTAATACTATGATATTTTCCTCAATAGTTTGCTACAATCCCATATGTAATCATGAATATAAAGTTTATTATTGGATAAATAAATAGATAAAATATGAAAAAAACATATTTATTGATGAAATTTTAAGCTCTTCTCTTTATAAAAGTATATAATATAACACTATAATATAAATTGTTAGTTAGTCTTGTTAAATGGATTTTTTATTACACTTAAATAGGTGAGATGTTAATATATGCATTGAATGAAATAAATATTAGCTCTTAGAAAATGGGACTAAATTTGTTCATAAATCTCTCATTATTAAAATAGTTAACTATATAGTTGTTACTATTTTTTATTTTTTTTAGTTATTAGAGTGGTTCTTAAGTGTCTAGTTGATTATAATTTACATGTTTTATGAATATATATAGAAGGATTTTAAGTCCTCTAATATTTATATTAATATATTAAAGCATAGTTGTATATTATTTGAGGATATGCATAGAGGTTTATAATATTACATTATTGGCATGTAATGCCTAATGTGAGGGGACCATTTTCTTCCCAATATTGTAAAGTGTGTGAGATGGAAAAACATGGCATGGGTCATAAAAAAAAGTATAATATGAGGAAAAAAGTTTAAACATAATGTTTCCATTTTAAATTTTTTCTTAATTTATATAAAAATATGTGGCATTGTCAAAATATCTATCTATTCGTGATAACTAAAGATTTAAATTACATATTGAAGTAAAAAAAAAAACTATACATCAAATCCATAGAAGCCCATTTGAAAATCAAGTAGGTGAAAAGAATGGTGTTAAAAATATATATAAATTTTCTTGGTTATTATTATAACTTTTTTTTATCATAGATCAAGCTTTGAACCCATTGATAGAGATATTTCACTATTGAAGGAGAAATAGATAATTAAAATATGTCCTAAGTACATGAAAAATATGATTCATCAGGGGAATAAAATGTCTCAAAATATAATTGGAACAACTCGGTACCTTAGGCATTCGTAAACTTTAAGGCACAAGTAGCATAGTTTTGATGTTTTATGACAAAACACAATGATAAATGGGTCAATGGGATACATTTTAATATGAGTGTAGATGTAGAATGGAACTTGATTAAAACTATCAATAATTTAATATATTATTATAGTAGTTTGGCACTACATTAAATTTTTATTTTATTTTATACTATATATATATATATATATATATATATATATATATATATATATATATATATATATATATATATATAATTAATTAAACCTTTATAACATTATTTTATTGTTTCTTTCATCGTACCTTTAAATATAATCAATTCATTATATTTAACAAGCATGGTATTTTTTGAGAAACTTTCACATATTGTCTAGGTTATTTTTTAAAATGTATTCATAAAGTGTTAAAATTTGTATAATGTCTTTCTTAAAATATTAGTTTGTTTTTTTCTCATAAAACACTATTTTTAATTATCATATTAATTTTTTATCATAAAATGATGTTTTTTCAAAATAAATTGACATTTGTATTGATTATTTTGATTAGGTTTGGGGATTGAACATGTAAGAGATATAAAAAATAGAAATTGTTAACACCATCAAATAATTTATTATAGTAATATGTGGTCTATGGGTCCATCGAGATCACTCCAAATAATCGAATTGAGTCTAGAGGAATATGGATAATCATATGAAGATGGAATTAAAAAAATGGTAATTAGATCACTACTATTAGAGAGACTATTTAATTACTTTTGTAGGAATTATAGTTTAAAAAATGTAATATAGTCAAAGATGATGATAACCATTATGGGGGATTATATAAAATATATTCATTTTATATATGATTAAGTGTAATGATGACATAGTCTTACTACTATTGTTTTTTATCTATTCATTGAGGTCCAATACGACTAAATTATAAGTTCAGGTGAGGCACACTCCCAGTAGTTATATATTCTTGATGAGTAGTTTAATGTGTCAATATTTGTGTAGAGTTGTTTCTTATTGTGAATAATAATTGATTTCATTTTTCACACAGTGGTATATATATATAAAATATTTATGTGTCTTAGTTCATAGTAATTATGTGTTTTTATATGAACATTGAATATGTCTTCATTCTTCAATTATTTGTACTTTTATCATGGTGATAATCACTACTAATCATAATAGTGTTAAATAGAGTGTGTCCTAGTTAACATAGAAGTATGTTTTATCCTATTAATTATTTAAAGTACATCTAAAATAAGGGAATTTTAGAAAAAAATGGTAGTACATCATATTAAAAATGATGTATTAGTATTATTCAATAAATTTAGTTATATATATCTATTGTCTTATTTTTGTTAAAATATTGTCATAAACCTTATATATCTTTATGATACCAAGAAAAAAAATTAATAAATTCCTCAAATAAGTTTATAAATTTTAACTATTTTAAATTTTGTTTTTATTATGGTAAACTCATTTTTAACTATTATGGAACCTACCCTAAACACAACAAGAGGTCTAGGTCTTCCCTTGGCATACACAATATAGAAAAAGAAAAAAATCAACATGAAGATAAGAAAGATATAAAGTAAAAGGAAATGATATTGAAAATATTATAAATGACATAAATAAGGGAGGAACAACAATAGATAGTGAAATAAACACTTTTTCCTAGTGCAAGAACCAACTAGTTTTAGATGGACCAAGAACCAACCAGTACTAGTGGAGCAAGAGTCATACATATCTAAAAGAACCATAAAGATCCCCCAAGGGACCCTACATTATGTAATTTGACTATGTATAAAATTAGCATTGGCACATAAGGAGGAACAAGTCTTCAGCACAATAAAGTAGACCAAACTAAAAGAGCGAATAATAGATGAAGCATAACAACTACTTTTGACTAGTGAGGGTACCATCCAATTTTAGCTAGACCACAAATGAGCTTGGAATAAATAAAAAAGAGGCCCATGTCTAAAAATAAACCATCTAGGTCCTTAGGGGACCCAAACCCATCCAATTTAGGAAAACACCACCAATCTAGTGCATTATGACTCATGTAATGTTAATGAGGAATGATCACCTTATAACATAGTTAGGTCTTCACGTCTCCCCTTTGTCAAGTAAGTGAATGATGCTGAAATGATCCTTAAGGAATTTGAATCATGGTATAGTGATCAATAGGGCTATCATAAAGATTGGTCCTTACTTGGGTGGATCCCAAAAGATTATGGTGACTTTTCAGTTTATGTTATGTTGGTTTTAGCAATGGTTCATAAAAGTCCTCCTGTTGATCTCATGTTGGGGTAAGACTTACATAGGTAAAGTTAGGGAGATGAATTCTCATTTTTGGCCAATTAGACCCTCCATCCTTAATTATTTCACTCCTCCTTTATCCTATTTATATGATTATAAAATGGATAGCAAGATAACTCAGATATGCTTAATTCCACTGTTAATGTTCTTAGCATTGCCTAATAGAATAATAGGGATGTTGGATGAAATCTTATAGATATTATATGCATGCATGGTGTATATAGTCTCTTAAACAATCAAACCATGAACACATAGGTTGACCGGACACATAGGTAGGGCTAGAGGTCCCTAGGTGGTTTGATAGAGGAGGTGAGTGCCTTTACAAGTTTGAATGGTTTTTAGTATATATATAAATACTAATGCCCCATCTAACAACATATCATTCTAAGGAAAACATACTTCTATATGTAATTTCCTAATGGCATTTATTCTGAGGTAAGAGTCTAAGGTGAACCAATATGGCTTTTGGTTATTATTTTATTATCTATTTTATTGTTGAGATGCATTTTACTATATTGAAGCTGTGTCCTCGGCCCTAAATTTCATTTCATTGTGTACTCCGAAAGGAAATTCCCTTTTTTTGGTTACTCCAATTTTGACTTTTGTTGACTTGAGGAGGTTGGTAATTTTATTTCAGTTTCAATGAGTGGCTAGAAAGTTACCTTACCCAAGGCTTGTTTGGTTGATTTTTTAAAACTTTTACCATATTTTTTTATTAAATAGGCCTCATTTATGGGAGATTTATTGTGCTTTATATTTTGATAAGTAGCAAAAAATTAAGTGTCATCTTTTACAAAATTTCATGTTTTTAATTGATCATGCAATGGTCATATTTGTAATGCAAAATGTAATAAATTTATAGAGTGCCATATTCAGGGGTGTTATCTATGCTATGGTTTCTACTAGTTTTTGCATTATACTTTTTGCACCTATTGTTCACATGTGGATGCATTTTATGTGTTATTTGATAATGGATTATCTCTAATCACTCCACCACTAATTGCTCACTTGGACAATTCTCGATTATTAGTGACATCTTATTTATGAGCATGCTTTAGGAGTTCATTGTAATTTTTACCATGAAGTATTGCACTTTCTTGGTGTTTTTTTTATAGTCATGATGAATCTACTTGAGAGACTCTAGAGGAAGAAGGTTAATTATACACCAATGGTTATTCTCAAAAAGAGAAATTATGTTTTGTGGCATACTTAAATGGAATACTTTCTCCCACACAAGAATCATATTCCATTCCTATATGGATATATTCTTAAACCCACTAATTTTATTTGGTTTGATAATTGGGATAATATTTGTGACAATGTTTTTTCGACCATGTTACTACATGTTTCCATGGATCTTTATTACCATGTGGAATATACATTATATCCCACAATATTTGGAGCATCCTACAATCTATTTTTAGAGATCCTACTATGACCTATGTCACACCTCATCTTCCTCTTCCTATTTTCTCTTTTGAGACTATCATACTCTCTCTTCCTTCTTCTATTTTTTATGATGATACATCTATGGTGTAAAGTGCTCTTATTTTAGTCAAGCGAGCCCCCACTACAGGATGAGATTTTCCAAACCTTAGTTGTCTCATTGTAGATTCTACATTCATTCATGTGTAGATTATTTCTCTTTTACAGCCTTTAAAGACATATTTTAGAAGACTTTATTAATTTCAATGAGATTATACACATTGAGAGTATCGATGACACATACATTCCTATGAACATTCATCTTACAGGTCTGAGTGCTTCATTTGTAGACCACTCTTTAGTTTTGATGGTTGTTGAGCATTGATATCTTCTTCAGTTAGAAATTCCTTCAACAAATGTTCCATGTCATTCTTATTATGTAGATGTAACGAGGGTACTTATAAACCCTTATATTCTCTCCCCTTCATTATATTCTTCCTTATTGCCATCTTCTATAGTTAGGGTTGTGATTCATGATCAAAATTTGGCACATTTAAGCTTTAGTAGGGAAAATTTTGACATTTTTTCATAGATTTACATAATGATTCCTATCTAAATTCTACATAAATGGGAATTCAATAGTTTGATAGATCAAGGTTTCATTCTTATGAAAGGAAGTAACATAATTTATTGTAAAAGGACCTACGACAACAATTGCCATTTGTCATTATGTGCTTACTTTCTCTCTCTTTTTTATGTAGGCATATATATTTCATTATTTTAAGATACTGGAATCATCTTTATTTACTTGGGTACAACATCTAGCCTTGTCTCATGGACCCAATTTTCTAATGCACCTAAATTATGCTTAACGGGGTATTAGAGTGGGGCTTTCTAGTCCTACCTTAATAATATTGTCTCTATTTTAGGTGGGGGAGGGGAGTCTTTCCCCACTAGATTTTCTCCTTTTACTCATTTTTAAGAGAGTTGCATTATATATGGGTACCTCATCAGGCCTTGTTGTCAGGACCCATTTTTTTCCTCTCCCAACTTAAGCTAAACTTAAAGGGTGTGTTGATGTAAGTTATTTATTACTAAATTTAATTATTAAATTCATTAACCTTACACACTAGTTTTAGATTACTTATGTGTAACAAATAGATCAAGTGGGTGAAAGTTTTGGTTCCACCTAGAGTTCAACTAAGTGCCACTGTGAGTTTCACTATGAGTTCTGTAGTGAGTTACACTCACTTCCACTATGATTCCACCTCTAAGTTAAATTTCCCTACTAATTTATATTCCTCTTATATAGCATATTTTAATAGAATAGATAATTGGTTAGCATGTTAGTTTAATACATCAAGCAATTTTTGCACATCTTCTGCTTACATATTTTTGAATACAAGCATGGTCATTATTGTTGTAAAATTCTTGTGTGCTCACTCTACCAGAAGATCAACTAATGACCAATTTTGATAGTCTTCTCTTTTAATTCCTCATATAAAAATGGTGGAGGCTTTGAGAGTTGATCCTAAAATCAAGGATATTTCCTCCCATATTTTTTTTGACATTGAACATGGTATTATAGAGCTTCAGTGGCTAGGGGATTTAGACAATATAAAATGGGGATATCTCCCATTCATTTGAAGAAAAATAGTTTAGGAGAAGTTACCTAGTAGTTTATAAGGCTTCATTTCATAAGGATTATGAAGAATAATGGACATGTACAATAGTTCTTTCCATCTCATATAAATGATGCTTGTTTACTAAACCAAATTATGACCACAAGATGCATAGAGGAAGGAAAATAGATGAAAAATGATTTTAGATGGATCCTTGTAACTCATTGGTTTATGGATCTTAGTGGATCATGGAATCCATTATATTTCATAGGAGAAGTGGGGAAACAACTTAACTTTCTTTATTTTTAGTGTTGTTTAGGGGCATCCCATTGGTATTGTTTACTTGGGCATCTTTTGTTGTCCAACTGCTATTTTAGTAGGTGTGTGTTTTCATATTTACTTATGTTTTAAGTTATTTCTTATAATTCATTATAGGTTCAATTCATTCATCTCTTTCAATAGGGGTCATTGGTTTTTTACCATTTTTACCAAGTTTTTTTATCACTTTTTATTTAAAGGGTGAGGGACATTTTAAACCTCTATATCTATCCAAAAAAGTAAATAAAAAATAAGAAGAAGAAAGAAAAAAGAAAAAGTTACATGTACCACTTTAAAATAAATCCCCCATTGAGTCAAAATAATGTCACTCTATTTCTTATCACATGCTTATGTTGGTCTCACCTTAAGATTTTTTGTGTTTTCCTACTATATTTCTTTCTCTAATATCTTTTGTAGTAATATTTTTGTTATGCCTTGAAGGCTGCTTCATATGTTTTTTTAATAAATTAATTACATATATATTTTACATAATTTAAATGTAGATCAACCATAAATAAATAGCTTATGTCCATAGATTATTATTTAAATAAATCTTAATGTGTGAAAGAGACAAAACTAATCATCTCCCATTAAGGTGGTGAGATGAGATGAACATGTTAATTATTTGGATGAGATGCATTATAAGTATTCATTCTTGTAATAGTACTAGATCATAATGTATATTATATGATATATAATGGATTCATTAATGTTATTCCTTGTCATATTCTTTCCAATCATGTATTGTTTATGGGGTCACCGAGAAGAGAATAATATTGTGTTTTACATGCATGACATTATTTACAGACCCAATGCTATAGCCATACATGTTGTAGGCATAAATGTAAAATCTTCAAATCTATTAATATTTTTAATGGTGTTGGTTATATATGACCTTCTTACTAAAAAACTAGATTCTTAAATTCTAAGAATGGCTTGTAGATACTAGAAAACCACACTATGATTCTAGATGTTGAAATACCCCTAAATGCCTAACCTACCATCCATACCACTTTTGACCATAAACCTAAGTCAAATCGCTCTTTGACCAACTCCCCTTATAACCCACCTTGACCAAACTTAACCCCTTTAGAAAACTTGACCATTTCAGCTTTTCAACAAAACTTAACCATCAACTACTGATGGTCATCATATTAACCATCGATGGTGAACATAATAACCATCAATGATAAGCACTCTAACTACCAACAGTAACTTTGACTATTGATAGTCAGATCCTCACCTCCTTAAATGCATCACCAAATATATACAAGATAGGCATGAAATAATTTAAAAACTTCACTTTTGTGATGCTAAAAAGCTTTAACGCATCATAAATAACAACTTCATCCTCATCATCATCATCATCATCATCATCATCATCATCATCATCATCATCATCATTATCATCATCATCATACCCAACCAACAACCTATCAACATCTATCATATCAATCACCCCAACCTCATCAAAATTTGGGCTATCTACCATAACCAACATATCGAGCACCCCAACCATCATATCAATTACCTAAATCTACCTTATCAACCTTACCAAACCTATCAACTCAAATCAACCTATCAACCTTTCCTAACATCATTAACAACCAAGTCAACATCACCCATAATCAATCAAAACTTATCTATCACCTATCAAAACTCAACTACAACCAACTAGAAAACTATTAACTACCACCTGAGCTAGGTACAACGTTGATAAATTAGAAAATCATATTAAAGTCATCTATTTTTGGTACCCATGACCAATCATCCCTCACCTACAACCAATCTATTCTTAGCTACAACTAGACAATAACCTATCAATGAACATTTAACCATCATCATACCCAACCAACAACCCATGAACACCAACATAATAATTATTATAACCAACCTCAACTTAAACCTATTCAACCTCATCAACTATTGGGTCACCTACCCCAACCCACTTTGAGGCAACCCTATTTTTCTCAACATCAAGATTTGGTATATCCTCTTTGCCATCCAGCCAATAAGTATAAAACCAACATATCTACCTTACCTAACCTATCAAATCAACCCACCTTATCAACTTTACCCAAGAAATCAAACCCAACCAACCTCTCAACTCAACATCATCTATCAAACCAACTAACTTCATCAAGCCAATTGATTAGCTCATAAATAAAATAGCAATCCATCATTGAACCTCTTTCTACACCCATTATTATGCACACCAATAACCAAAGCCCTCAACATAATGATGTCCATCCATTAGATTTAGTTTTTAGTGAGCCTATAACTAAGGAAACCATAATCAAAGCCTTAACCAAACCATTAGTTAACTAAGTAGAACATTCTCGACTTTCCTTCAAAATCTTATTTAAGGAAACCAACCTACCTTTTTCACTCACACATGTGGAACTAACCAACCAACCTTTTCTACTTACCCATGTGGAACCAACCAACCTACCTTTTCCACTTACACATGTGGAACCAACCAACCAACCTTTTCCACTTACCCTTGTGTAACCCACCAACTAACCTTTTCCACTTACCCATGTGGAACCAACCAACTAATCTTTTCCACTCACCCATGTGGAACCAACCAACTAACCAACCTTTTCCGCTCACCCATGTAGAACCAACCAACCTACATATTCCACTTACCCATGTGGAACCAAGTAACCTACCTTTTAAAATCACCCATTTGGAACTAACCAATCTACCTCTTCCACTCACCAATGTGGAACCAAAAAACCAACATTTTCCACTCACCCATGTGAAATTAACCAACCTACCTTTTCCACTTATTAATTTTGTGGAACCTACCATCAACCATACCCTATCAACCATCAACCCAACCTTAACAACCATCAACACTACCTCACCTACAATTAGCCTAACTTTACCTATCATCAACCTTACCTTACCAACCATTAACCCAACCTTAAAAACCATTAACCCTACCTCACCTATCATTAACCTAACTTTAGTTACCATTAACCCTACATCACCTACCATCAACCAAACCAAACCTACCATTAACCCAACCAAAAATACCATTGACCTAACCTTACCTATAACCATCCACCTAGCCTTACCTCACCAACCAAACCAAACAATCAAATCAACCCAACCAATAAACCAACTCAACCATTTATCTTACCTCTCTCAACTAATCAAACCAACTTTTGCACCAAATCAATCAACCACAATAAATATACCTTTTAACCCAAGTATAACCAACTTATTTATCAAAATAAACCTAGATCAACCCATAAAATCAACCAAACTGACCCTAGCCTATAAAAATTAAGTCCAATCACATTTTCCTAGCCTTGGTGCAATAGAGGAAATCTCACCTGAACCACCACCTAAAAATTGAACCAACTAACCACTGACCTACTAACCACTAAAAAATAACAACTAATATATCTTTTTAGAGGAGGATGAAGTCATATTCACCCCTCCTAAACCCTCTTCTTAACCATCACCTTCAATTTAGGATATTTTTCCCACCTCAAACATCCATATAAAGAATAAATTGGGGAAACTTTCTCTCCATAAGGCTTTGACTATTTATCAACCCAAACCATACCTTAACAATTGACCAAAATATCCTTTGGCCTTTCTTCCTCAACCTATCAACCAAGCCTATCATCAAACGAATACTAAACTATTGGTTTCATGACTATTTCTTTTGTTAAAAAAAATTCTTTGTTAACTTATGTCTAACTTAAGCTCATCCCTTATTTTTCAATCACCTTCATCTCCTTATCTTCAAGGACAACTAGTTAAAATAACATCATGTGATTACCCATCACAACATAGCCTATTCCTAAACATGGATACCATGGATCTACCCATTACATGATCTTGATGTTACTTTCCAAACTTTTTAAGAGTGATTCCCATGGTCATTGTCACTTAAACCGCCTCTTTTACCCACCATCAAATTCCTTATGCCATAGCTTTACCTCCAAAAAGGAAAATCTTAGGCCTATATAGACAATCCATGTCTAAACCAATATAACATACAATTTGGGATATCAAACTATTACATGGGTCAATATTTCTAGCATGTTCACTACTCCCTTAAAAGATACTACCTAAAAAGATTTAAATTACTTAAAAAGTTACACTATTGCCTTGAAGGATAACTATCAAACATGAATAAATCCAAACTTAGACCATTACCTTAAAGGATGGCTAAGTTAACTTTGTCAAAAGTAGTAATTTGAAGCTTTTCATATTGATTAGATTCCTAAACATATCAAATAGATAAATAATAGACCCTATATCAAAATTAAAAAAATGTAATCCCAAAAATGTTACAATCAACTTTCACAAAAACATCAGTAGACTTCTCACATCGATCAATCTGTACCTAGCATATGACATAGACTTGTTTATCATGGTTTCTAAGTCACCTACAAAAGGGGCAAGCTATCCCCATAATAAGGTCACCCTACCTATCACCCACTACATATCATCCATATTCCCTTTCATCCTCCACAAATAAAGGGATATTTGAGCTTACTCGACACCATGTGATCAAGCTACCAATTTTTTTATCCATTTAACTAACAAAATATCAAAAACATTAAAAGGTTTTATGTTCATAATACAACCAATATTTCCATCATGGTATTCATCAATCAAAGTATTTAGCCTCCTCTTCCATATACTTTCATGACCACTTAGGAAGATGTGTCTTCACCCATTATGAGTCATTGAAATCAATATAATAAATTAACCAATCAGTGAACCTATTTAGGAGTCACCTTCTCCACCAATTAACTTAACCATACAACATAGAGAGCACCTTTTCCACCAAACCAAACTTAACATTTAGTTATTACCCTTTTACAACCACCTTACCTTAACAATAAACCTTTGGAGATTACCCTTATTCCACCTAACCCAAACCAAGTGGTATCCAAAATTATGGAAACCCATTTGATTGCACCTTCTCCAATAACCCTACCTTAACCATGAACCATTGGAGAGGACATTCTCTACCAAACCAAACCCAACTTTTTGATATTACTCTTCTCCAACCTACCCTTCCCTTAACCATGATATGCTTAAGAGCACCTTCTCAATCAACCCTAACCATTAGAGATTACCCTTCTCTACCAAACCTTTTACCCAACTAAACCTTTTTAATACATCAAATTGGGGAAACATAATTGAAAACCACTAACCAACCTTCTAAGAGTATCTATTCTCCATAAATATACCATGAACCATTAAAGAACACCTATTCCAACCAACCATCTGACCACATATACATTGATGTTGGCCATTTTTTACCCAAACTATTCTTATATTTTCATTGACCCTTGTATTAGAAATTTTGATTACACTGACCAACCTTGTTGTGTCAAAATTTTGAATTTGCACCACCTCATGCATAACCAAATATTTTGTGTCTTACTAAGAGCACTTTCTACCTTCGATACCTATGAGACACTAACCTTATCTAGGTGGCTTAATAGGAATGACCCGATTAGCTATGACCATGTCATACATCCTTATAGAGCCTACTTTATTTCTACCAACATTGGAAATATTACATTTTATGTCATCTTGACTATCACACTTGCTCGTATTTGGTGCATGTGTTTACGTTTCAAATGCCCAACCTTTTTTATCACCTACCTCGTGACTCACCATCTACCACATATCAAACCCAAACTTGATTACGTTTTACCTCATTAACTCCTAGTTTGAGGGGGATCACCTCCTCTCATACTTAGGGAAATCAAACCTTTGACCCATAATCCATTTTTGTTTTGCATCTGATTGATACAAAATACATAACAAAAAGGGAAAAAATGTAGACACTAGAAAACTACACACTATAGTTCTAAATGTCATAATACCCCTAGATTCCTAACCTACCATCTTCATCTCTTTCAACCATAAACTCAAGTAAAAAAACTCTTTGACCAACTCACCTTTTAATCCACCTTGACCAACCTTAACCCTTTGATGAAACTTGACCATTTCACCTTTTCAACCAAACTTAACATTCAACCACTGATGGTTAGCATAGTAACCACTGATGATCAACACAGTAACCACTGATGGTTATGACTCTAACCATTGATCATCACTCTAACTATCAATGGTTAGATCCTCACCCTCATAAATGCATCACCAATTATATACAAGATAATCATTCCATAATTTAGTAACTTCCCTTTTATGATGCTATCAAGATTTAAAGCATCATAAATATCAACTTTATTCTCCTATCTAATTAGTAACTTCATCCTCTTATCCTCCATCTCTTCTTGCCTATTAAAGAAAGAGAGTAGGATCAGGAAAGGGGCTTTAGGATCCTAATATTCCTAATCTTTTTAGATCATAGAATTTTATTTATAGGTTTTTAACAAGTGTGTAAGTGCAATAGAGACCCAAACCTCTACCAAAATAACTCTAGGATTCACCAATTAACTAGTTCTTACCATGTTAAAATTCTTCAAAACCTCAACAATCAAGCTAAGTATCTATCTCCTATTGGGATCAATAATTAGTTTCTTTGTTTTATTCATTTAACTCGCTCCTATATCTAACCTACTACCTTTTACCTCCCAACTAATTAACTAACCCCCAATAACCTGTTATACCTATCTACCATTTTGCCTCTAACCTCTAAACCTATAGATCTAAATTTTACCTTAACCATACCTGTCAATATTAACCACTAAAAATCATACTAACCATTGATAGTTGAATATCAGAAAACTATGAATCAACTTAACTATTAATGGTCAGCTATCAAACTACTTTTAGTCACCCAATTATTAATGGTTACTTTTACCATCGATGGTCAGCCTAACTATCAATGGTCACTATATGAACCCTTTTTACTAAAAACTAGAAACCATCAACTACTAACCAAACCTCAACCAAACCCTATTTTGTCAGCATTTATCACCTCATAAAATTAAAATAACAACCTAACCTGACTTGAACATTTTTTTAATAACTTAGCATTTACCTTAATGGTGTTTTGTTAGAACAAACACTTCTTTGAAAAGTATTTATCTATTTTGATTTAGTACTGTCATTCATGTTATGCAACCTTTATTTTATCAACATTAACTTGTCCAAAAATGTGGATTGACATCCTGCTACATAGCTCATACTTCTTGGATATACCCTGCTAGGTAATCCATCCATCTACCTAACTAACCAACCCTTTTCTAGTTCTCTCTTATTATAGGTCATCTTCCTAATACAAAGAAGTGTATCTATGATTATATGGATAATGAATCACATCCCATATCTAGCTTTTACCAACATTTACCCATTTTTTAGTGTTACATTTCTTCTATAATAGATAAAATCAAAATTTGAGTTAAATACGGCAAAAGGATTTTATGGTAATTTAGATGTGAAGTGTAATCATATCCACTTGGTGTTCTTGGGTGTGTTTGAGAACCATCTTTATAAAGGAAGTATGATATAAATGTGAGGGATAAATATTTTAACCAAGAGTTATGGAAGAGAGTTATCTATAGTTGGAGAAACAAGATAATTTAGACATACTCAGGGATATGACATCATTATGATTGAAGATGTTGATGGGTTGGATGGTAATATCAAATTCAATACTACCTTTTATTTAGGATAAAATTCCTCAATAACATCCACTTATTATTATGTTTTCCATGTTAATATTCTTGATCACAAATAAAAAGGGTATATAATACTATTTCTTTGTTGGTGTGATTATATGAATCCATGGTACTAGAAATTAATTATTACTTCTCCTCATTAGTTAAAATATTACTATCTGCATAAGTATGACTCTAAAAAATTAATGTGTATGCTTATTCAAATTATTACACATGTTATTAAATCATCTATGTCTTAAAATTATGGTGATTTATCTGTAAATGTGTTTTCTTTTTCGATAGGCCATTTCAAAAGAATTGAAAAAATATATAAATACATTTATTTTAATAAATGTTTAGCCATGAATTATATACTACTATGTACTCTATGTTAGTCTAGCTCTAAAAAAGAAATGGTATATAATATTTTTTAAATTCAGTGTGGTCTAAGTGAAGATTCCTGACTTATGCATATTTTTGCTTCTTAATGAATATGAAGCTGAAGAAATGCATGGTAAAGCTTTTATGACTTAATAAACTAATTCATTCATTAATTTAAAAATATATATTTTAAAAAAAAATAAACAACTCATTAATTAAGATGGAGGCTTATACAGTGTGATAAGGCCTCAAAATTCATCTCACAAGAAACTAAATGAAGAATATACTATTTAATTTCATTTAAAAATTGGCATGTGGATGTTAGGCCTTCATTTGTATAGGTGACTTGTGTTTCCACAATAAGCTAGTTGGGTCTATCATTGTTGTGCCATAAGTCAAGTTTCTATAACATGGTCCATACTTTTTGCTCACAAGCACTACATGCAATAACAACAAATACATCAGTCGAGTGATAATCAAGATTATGATAAATGCCTCTATTTTATATAGAGATACCAGTCCAAAAAAAATTATCACCATTTATACACTATCAAAAATAAATAAAATTAACAAAGTATAAGTTTTAAAAAATCACATTACTAGAGGCCTTCCTCTATGCCCAATGTGTATCTCCTCACAAAAAAACTTACAAAACACAAGGAGTACAATAGATTATTGTTAATGAAAACCTTATTTGAAAATAATCCAAAATTATATTCATCATATAAATAATAAGTTGTTGCTACCAAACTATCACTCCTCTGTGCTCTCAAGTGATATAAACCAGAGAGCATTAAGGCAGCTCCCATCGTTCAAGCAATCAAGAAAAATATTATGAAATATATAGTTACAAAGTTACCACCCAAATATATTTATCCCATGTCACATAATATAAAAAATTAGGTTCAAGATGAAAATAACCCAAAATAACATAACTTTTCTCCCCAAAAAACATAATTTCACAACATATTTATAAAAAAGGATTTTTGCTGAAATTACAAGGATGATTATCATTGTTGATGAACTTGTTGAGTTCTCGACTATTAAGGTGAAACACTATCACATACATTAAAAAAATTGAAATTAGTAGTGGTCCTCCCAATGTTTTGCTTACAGTTTGAGCCATGCAATACCAGTAAACTATTGCTTAATACCTAGAAAAATGATGAAAATGGTAGCATGCTAAAATTAGAATTTTTGAGACTTATAAACTATTTATCATGAAATTATAATCATTTTAAATGATTGTGTGGCAATTGACAGCGATGAGAATAGATTCAATGTAAATACAAGTGTGAGGGAAGGTTCCACCTCACACTTTTGGGTAGATTTCAATTTTCCTTAATACTATTATTGCTCATGCCATAAATCCTTTTTTTAAACAACATTATAGTTTATAAAAACATGTTAAAATTAGGTAAAATAGGCCTCTTTTCAATAAATTTTGGCTTTCCTTTTTTGGATCAAGGAAATCTGAATGTGAAAGAGCATAGTTTTTGGAATCTTTGTGCATGTTATATCTCTTGTACTAATTTTTGGGTGTCTTAATTTTTATCTTTTTTTTCAAAAATATAAGTAATTAATTACAAAGGAAGTGGAATATAATATGGAATGTTAATACAATAGATTATGCAATTTTTAATATTATTGTACAAAATTTCAAAATAAAAGTATTTGATTTCTATAATTTTTATTTTTAAATAAATAAATATTTTTGTAATGTGATTTTTGGGAATAAATTTATTAATAGATTGAAACAAATTGTATGTTCAATAATAGTATTAAATTATTATTGTTTAAACTCCCCTCATTTCTATTGTTATGTTATATAAAAACCATGATTAATATTTTTGGTTGTTGTGTGCAGGTTATGACAATTGTAACACACAAAAAATTGAACGTGTCAATGAGATATATTTTGAACCTCAAATATAAGAATAAATTATATGTTAAGTTTCTATAAATTTTATTTTAATATGAATGCTAAACCAGTTAATTGTAACCTCAAAAAAATATGTGTAATTTTTTTTTTGGAAAATATATGTTTAAGAGGTGGAAAATAGGAAAGGTTAAGATTATTTTTCATATTAACATTAATTATTAATTATAATTTTTATGGATTTAATGTTTTTAATGGTAATATATTTATTACTTTGTAATTAAAATATTATGGGTTTATACATAAAAAGTTATAAAATATATTATATATTTTCTAATATATAATGGAGAATTACTATTTTATGTTAATGGAAAAAAAAATTGATGCTTGATGTGTTTGAATTGACATCAATGATAATAAATAAATAAATAAATATATATAAAATATCAAAACCCAACATTACATTAAAGTTTAGAAAAATAGCTCTTAGAATAAGTTACTAAAATTGAAAAAAATATCCATTAGTAAAATTTTTCCTTACGATTATAAATCAAATAAACAAATGAAATAAATAAATTCATAATATTTTGAGTAGAGAATTACATAAAGAGCAAATAAATAACTAAATTATCAAACAAACCCACATACAAAGACTATGTTATGAATGCCATATGGAAGAGATGCATTAATGTACTAAGGATCCACAAATCTATACATCCTTTATCCTACTACATGTTAAGAAATAAACTAAAACACATAGATGATGTAAAACTAAGATAAAAATAAGAAGAGGTCATTAAAAATAATCAAACTATAGGTGTCGTAAGATTCATTTGTAGATCAATAGATGCCATATTTGTTGTTGACAAGCCTCACTTACAATAACAACAAATACATTAGTTGGGTGAATATTAGGATTATGATTAATTCTTCCATTCTTTTCTGTATAGCTACAGGTCCATAAAAAAGCCTCTGGTTTTAGCTTTTCATGTAATCATTCAAGTACCATGTATTTTTTTAAATTTTTTTAATATTTTAAATATTTGGAACTATGTAAATCATATTTTTGTCATTATTAATGTGTGTGTGTGTGTGTGTGTGTGTGTGTGTGTGTGTGTGTATTAATAGTTAAAATAAATACTCAATATAATATTTTATAATAAATATAACCTAATAAATTTCAATATATTATAAATTTATAATATTTAATATATATAATATAATTTATTTATAATATTAAGAATAATAGTTTATCATAGTATAATATAATATAGTATAGTATTTATTAAAATATATTTGTATTAATTATTATAACAACCAATCTCATTGAAATGAAAGAGGATCGAAAAGCAATGGATACCACTTTCATATGGGTGTGAGCCATAGAAAAGAAGCTCAGACATGCATTTTTTATGAAAATGTGACCTAAAAGATAGCCTTGATGCTTAAATACTTACTACTTTGATAATTTAATTAGGTGCAATTGGTTTTCTCAAATAATAGAAAATGTGCATTTTAATATAAGTGTCTTGCAAGTTGTATTCAAATGTTGTGTCCAATTAATAATATGATCAATAAGGTAATGGTTTAATAAATATCATGTTCATGTAATAAGTCATTAAAAATATTTCTTAGTACTAGGTAAATCCAATGTCATAAGGTATGTCAATAAGTTTTCTAGCTTTGTATTATCTAAATTAATATATATTTTGTTTTGGATTTTTTATTTGAGGAGTAATTATGATTTTTGTAATTACAATACCTTATATTTACATGATTGAGAAGACACTTTGATGTTTAAATAAATATTTCCTAAGTGTACGAATCTTAATCATAAAAAATAAAGTCAAGACTTGACATTCCCTTCATCTATTGTGGAAGGGTATATAATTTCCTTGGAGTCAACATAGGGTCCTGAGAATTGATTATTGTCATTTATTGCATCGAAATAAATTACAACTCCAAAGATGATTTAGTGTCTCTAGATTATATCTCTCATTGCACATTTCCAAATTCATACTCTTGTGAAATAAAACACCCTTTAAACATATCTTTTTTTATTCATCTCCTAGGTGTACCATTATTTGCATAGACTATTATATTTTCCATTTAATATAATATTTCATAATACATATAATAAAATAAATTATAAAAAGTCCCTCTGGCTTCTCTTACACCCTCAAGGCAACTTCTAGGATTTATGTACTGGGAATAATATTCATCCAAAATGGACTCGACCTTGCTTCTCCATCGTTATAATATTATAGATTAATTTTTACAGTGACTTTCTATAATATGCATATTATTATGTAGTTATTTTTATTTTTAAAGCTATTGGATTAATGTATTTATTTTTAAAGTTATTTTTTTTGAAAAAAATTATTATAAAAATTAGTCATAAAGAACCATGTGTAATTGGTTTGACTTGTATTATTAAATAAATTAATTGTTTGTATCTCTTATTTTATATGTAAGTTAGGATTCTAGATAATAATATTGCATTAAGAAGTGTTAGAGTGACAAAAAAAAACATTTGTTGAATTTCATAAAGAATGTGAAAATGTGAACAAAGATGTATAACACATTCAATATATGATGTCCTACCCAATAAGAAATTTTTATTCTTGAAATAATAATAGAAAATAAGCTAATTATTGAATAAAAATTAATTGATTAAAATGAAGTGATGAATTTCCCTTAGTATTTTATGTGATAATGAATGAAAGATACATAAAATAAAATCATAAAATATAACTCATTACATCTTTCTCTTTGATAAGTATAAAGGAGTATGCATCACTTCCCTTCCTTACTATATATTCATATTTCTAACTTATCTTTGTGAAAATACATTATTTTAGACCATACTCTAGGCGTACGATATAGCCACACCAGTATATACCTTATATCATAAGTAAAAAAATGTGAATGTATTCATCATCTAAGAAAATGTGAAGGTATTCATCCTCTAACAATATATATGGATTATTGATCAGGGAGAGAAGACAACGAACATTTCAGTACATATAGACTCATTATTATAATTAAATGGAGAAGCCTTCTCTTCCTAAGAAGAATCTAATTAATGTTAGATATATTTTAAAATGTGTGACAACATTAAAACAATAAGACATGTCTTTGGTAGAAATGTTATCATAATCTTGTAGATCAGCATAAAAAAATTTAATAAGAAGATTTTTTTTTAATAGGGTATGTATTGGATAGGCATAAAGAATCCCTAACAATTAATATAGTCATCCAAAAAATAAATAAAATATCATTTTAGTATAAAATAGACTAAAAATTGGCCTTTGCCATAATGGAAACACCGACGTATGAGTCTTGTCCACGAGGTTCTTCAAACTAAACTAAGAATACTCAAGAACTTTGCCTAAAATTAACTTAGTGACACTTTAGAAAGATTCAAACAAGAAAAAGAATAGGACAATGATAAGACATCCCTTAGCTAGACATAAAATCATGACCCTACAGCCTACATAAAATACAAAATATTTTTTAAAGAAGAAATGTATTTTCACCTAACACTTTCTCTTTAAATCAAAACATATAATGTATAAGAAAACATATGAGTTTTCCCACCTAAATTCTTAAGTATAAAATGAGAATCTTTCACTACCTAAGAATAACTTAATGACATTTACAAGAGATTTCAAAATATAGGCCATTACGAAAATGATAAGATAGGGATTTGATACAAATAAAATCATGACATTACAGACTTCTATGGATTGTTAAGATAATAAAAAAACATTCTTGAACTAGGTATGTATTTATTAGGCATAAATAACCATAAACAATCCATTTAGTAATTAATATCAAAATTTGAGGGGTCCTAATTTTTAGAAGATCAATAGTGTAATATGATAACTTTGTTACAGTTACAAGATGGATAATTGCAATGGTTTTGATCCTAATATGTCTTATCTCAATCTAAAGTTGTTTAAATTATAAAAACATAAAATGTCACTAACAATATATATTTTTGAAAATAAATCAATGATCACATGGTATCAAATAACATATTTGTATAAAAATAAAGAAAACACAATATTTTTTGTGTTATCAAGAGGAAATATAACTTCTTTTGTGTTACTAAAAATAAATATAATTTTATTAGATGTTATCTTGATTTAGTCCTAACCTTCTCTATAACTTATTGATGTAGTGGTCCAAGAAATTCCTTCTCTAAAACCATCAAACATTTATATAAATTTACTCACTTTTAAAGCTTCAATTCAACTTTTTCTCAACGTGATATCAAAATTTCTCTCATAAATGATATTGTGATATATTTATTATATATTTTCAACATGATATTAATGCCACTACTAGTTTGGGTTGAGAATACATTAATTAAATCTCTACATCCTTACATACACTTTAAAATCTAGTAAAAAATAAGTTTAATGTCATCTAACGTAATACTATAAAAATTTGGAGAACATATTTTAAACTTTTAAAGAAGGTACCTATGTCATTACTTTAATTTATTGAAAGCCCACATTTCTTTAACTACCATTTTAATTATTTTTAGCTAACACATTTATCTTGACCACATTAATACCCTTCAGTGTGGGTATTGTTGGTGCTTGAATCAACACCATGATTTCATGCCATTTTCTGAGTAAATGGCATTGGAAGTATGGGTTTGCATGGATGAAGAATTAAGATAGCCACATCAAAGACCCCTACCATGTTAAAAAAGGGAGATCAAATAAATCCCTTAACCCATGCCCAAATAATTTACTACGTGGAATGTTGTAGTAAATAGAATAATGTTTGAAATTTTATTTTGAATGCCAGCTCATTAAACTTGTGGTAGAAAAAACAAATTTTTCAATGGTGCAAGTGAGGGGTTTAGGTTCCACAGAAATATGTGGCTAGAAAAAAAAGTGTTAAATAGGTCTTTGAAATTCATCAAAGGTGCAAAACATGTATAAAATTCATGTGGGTAGTAAAGAAAGGGATTAAGATGTGGTAGAATCGAGAGGTTGAAATGCACTTTTCACCAACACAAGGTGCAATGTGAGATATGCTTATCAACCTCTGCATCCCATAAAGGAGAATGTGATAAGGGTCAATAGGATTGTAAGCATAGGAAGAACAGTGGAAATTTTACCCATGACTACACATTGAATATAGTTTGGAATGTGCACAATGAGTCATGAGTTCCATCAAAAGTTTCACATTCTAATGAAAAGTGTAAAAGGTGGTGTGGAGTTCCACTAGAAGTCAGTGATAAGAAGAACAAGTGCAAACAATATGAGTAAATATCATGGAGATATTAAGGTAGGTGGAAATGGAAGCCATAAATGTAATTTGCACTTTAAAAAGTGCAAAATATGATTTTCTCCTCCATCCATAGATCCTGCAAATAAGGAGAGAGGAAATGTGGTGGAAGTGGGAACTCACAAAGAAATTCACAAGTTTCTTAAAGTGAAAATCATTTGATAGGTCTTGAATTCCACATCAAAGAGAGATAAAGTAATAAGAAAGAAAGTTGAAAAGAGTAAAGGGTAAAATTTTCTTAGTTAATAGAGGTGAAATACGTGAAGAAAAAATAAGATTATTTAGTGTTGGTGTTCTCTCTACAAAACTATTATATAAAGATAATCCTTTTTTGAAAGGTGTGTGATCCATTCATCTATTTATAGTTTGAAATTCCCTTGCCATATTGTTGTTAATGGAATAATTACCTAAAATGATCCAATAGAGTATGTAAAGAGTAGGATTAGTGTAAAATATTTGGATTTTTTCTGTCAAATTCAAATTATAGATATCGAGCCAAATTTAGAGACCTTTACTCTTACTTTACCAATATATGCTAACTTGGTAGCCATAAACTAGGGTATGGAAGCTTATGATTATATAATAAAAAATGGACTTTTGTTTAATATATTTTCTAAAGATGTCCATGTGAACAAATATGCCAAATATGGGAAGTAGATTTGATCCTTTAAATGAAATATAGAATATTTATGCATTAGAAGTCTAGCTCAAGCCTACTATGGTGGTTTTCCCTTATCCATTTATAGTTTAAATGTTAACATGAAATTTTATCAGGTTACAATATTAATATCATCATCAAAATCATGAATACATGGAAAAAGTGGTGAGAAGCATTCCAAAGACCAAAGAATGGTAGTCAGGATTGTCTTCATTGGGAAAACATTTCAATCTTATGAATGAAGGAGGTGTAATACAAATTTCATTGGTGAATATCCCAGATCTAGATATATTGTGCATACAAGAAAGATTTTTTATTTAAAGCATCATATAGGAGAGATCTGAGCTTCTATAAAAGGTCTCCTATAGTATTGTCATTTTCTCAAATAAGGTGTTCTACTCAAATAACTAGTATAAATAGAGTTAAATTGAAAAATTGAAAATATACATAAATTTTAAGTTTCAACAAATTGCATATGAGACTCCCAAATTCCATAAGAAATCTTAAAATGAAAATCACCATGCAAAATTCAAATTTATAAATTATACCATGAAAGGTATCCAAAATGCATCATGTAAAGTGCGGTCAACTCTCTCAATCTCAGCAGTCAAAGAAAGGAGGATAAAAGCCAACTCAAGGAGCTTTTGAGGGAAATGGTAATCCCAAGTGTAATTTTCACTTTTGTAAAAATGGAAAGTGCAATTGGAGTTTTGGATTCCCTAAGGGAAGTTACAAGTGCAAATTTGCACCAGTATAAATTACACCTATGAAAATTACACTTGTGTAATTTGTAGCCATGCAAATTATGACCATGCAAATGTGCAAATTGTAAATTTGCAAAAGGAGCCAAAATTTCCCCACAAGGCAAATAATGAAAATATTGCATTTATGCATTAAAAATATGAAGGAAATCATGAAAGGGAAAATATATAAAAAATAAAATGTGAAGATTGAAAAGTATAAATAAGTAAATTTATAAAAAAGTAAAGGTACAAAGTGTGAAAATACAATTTGTAGCCAAAAAGTGAAAAGTTGGAAATAACCTAAATTGTTGTATTTTCATTTACTTTATTTTCCCAAGCTCCTCCATGGAAGGATATTTCAAATTTTCAAGTAAAATGTGGGCCACTCCAAGGAAGATTACTCAAACAGCCATGGATCCAAAATATTCCCATCAAATCATTGCAAGAATAGGTTGTTCCATGGCATGCATAAAGGGAAGGGAAGTTGTCTTGGAGGTTCTAGCTGTGCAAGTAAGTGGTCAAGGGCATCTTTAGGTGGTTAATAAAAGATAAATTAATTTTTTAAGATTTCACTACAAATATTCTCCTTCCAAATCATGTGAATTGTATCTTTAACTAAGAAATCAAGGGGTTTGTTGAAAATCTCCATAATTCTTTGTAAAGACAATTTCAACAATAATTTTCCTTACAAATGCATGGAGATTCCAGGCATGGTAAAGGGCATTTGCCAATTGGAAGCATCTTGGTGGAATTTGGAGGGATGTTTTGTACTTTTTGAAAATTTTAACCCTCATTCCTAGATTTGAAAAGGGTTAAAAATATATAAATTGGGGGATTATGTTGTATTTAAAGGTTATTAGTTATTTCTGGTCTTTGTTATTTCTTAAGTATAGGCTCTTAAATATTTTGGGATCAAGGTTGTGTGTGTATTTTTCATCTCTTACTAAGGTGGTTCTAGCTATAAAACAATTAGCAAGCTATAAGAGCATCTCTATATGTCTCCCCTATCTAATATGGAGCAAATCCACCATGATTTTCCCCATGGTAGCATTTTGACGCATTGGTGTATGTGAGATTTTCTTTCAAGTTAATGGAAAATACTTATGGTTATTTACTATATCATATTAATGATGTGTAGTGAGATGTTTTACATGATAATTTGACTATATATGTAGCTTTGTGTTTACTAATGGTTATCATTTTGGGCATAAATCTAGGTTATAAACCCCTTTTTGCATAGATATTTGGATATATTTTGTTAAATACCTCATTAGGACACCCTGGGTTCATAAATTTAATAGGAGAAAGTATTTGAGATTCTAGTTTTAGTGTATGTTTTAGGTTTTTAAGGATGATTTGGGAATTTGAATTATATTAGTATTAATAGATGAAAATTTCTCCTCATAATTTCTATAGCTTGCATTTTAGTTTTCCTACATCTTTGTAATAGGTGATGTCATGTATGTTGAAAGAAACCCTGCTATTTGAAAACCACTAGCACACCACCCTCTTTTTTATAACTATCAAACTTGTCCTGCCATGTCCTACCTTACATATGACATGCCCTTTGCATATTTAATGTGTTATTTTCTTGTAGATGCATAAACATTGAATATTTGGCATGTGTTTGCATTTTATGCTTTAAAACCCAACATCACAATCTCTTATTAAACACCTAAATTTTTTAATATTTTTCTAACATGAAGGTTGTAATCAAAATTCATATATTTCTTTAGTAGCATATGTCTATCTTAGAACATTTTTTCATTTCATGTCACAACCCTTCCTAGGTGGAGTAAGCAAATTTGATTATGTTCTAGTCAAAATTCTATCTCTTTGTGGTAATAATCCCCATGGAGATTGAATTTTATAATCTTTCTATGTGAGCAAGTTACACCATAGGTCCTCTTATCTTGGTTTTGGTAGAGTCAGAAGTAACAGAGATTTGACCATACCCTTTGTAGGTGCCTCTTAGTCATTTTAGTAGTCTAGTCCATTCTTGATGCCAAACTCTTCCTTGGATATAATGGAATTCAAATGGGTTTCTCATCATTGTTTTCCATTTTGTTTAAGTGTTCAAGGTTATATTATAGAGATGTACAATTTGGAACCAACACTCAAATGGTACCATTATCAAATAATAATCCTTGTCACCCATGTTGTCAGGGACTCTTAGAGAGAGCTAGATCTAAAGTTGTAACTAATTTGCATTATCGAGTTCTCTACTATTATTTTGATTACATTGAGACTATCTTGATTATCAACACTGTAGCACTCCATTATGGACGTGCCAAGATCTGAGATTTAATAATTTGATATATGTTGTTTGTTGTAAATAGCTATGAATTTGTCATGTTTTGAGGTGGTTTCCACTTGCTGAACATGAATCTAAAAAATTCATTATGTTTTCTTTCATACATCATCACTAATTTCAGTAAGATATAGTTTTAGTATGTATCACTATGCATCTATAAATGTTTATATTCTATAACTTTGCTTATAGTGGTGACTCCAAAAAATCATTTGGTTTCAAAGAAAGATTAGTGGCCACTTCAAATATCTGCATCTTTGATAGATCTTTTTATTGTAAAGCTATAAGGGTTGAGGTTATGTTTCAAAAGGGACTCATCAAATAAACTTGTCTTGCCTTTAAATGTTCATCAAAAAATAAGTAGACAAGTTTAGAGGCCTATTGAAGAGTATACTACAACTACAAAGGATTGTTTGGTCTATCAAGATTCTGGTAAGTCTAAACTTTTCTTTATTGGACTTCCTAGTACTGATGATTGTCATAGTTCTTCTAACTATTTAGAATTTTATAGTCCAATTTATTATCCAACTTCTTCTTAATCAGTTGAATCCCCTCATAATTTTGATCCTATAAAGCCACCCCATTCACCCTCTCACATCCCTTTTCCATTTGTTCATGAACCTATGATTGAATCAATTATGAGACATAGGGATCAAGTTGAAAATGAACATCCTACATTTAAAATTCCTAAATTCATACCTATTAATTTAAATGACATGGAATGTTATATTAATGAAGTCCCAAATGAAGTAAGGAAATTCCTTAAAAAGTTTTAGGGGAATAATGTAGTAATTGGTTATTAGCACTTGAGGGCCTTTCACGATATCATTAATGAATATGATGTTGAGAATGAGGATGTCTACATTAAATTATTTATGCATATGCTAGAGGAAGATTCTTGTGAATGGTTCAATTCCCTCCCCCATGGATGCATTGATTCATGGTAAGAGATGCTAAATGTTTTTAATATTTATTATGGTGATAAAATTGATCCTAGGTTCATTTTGTTTGAATTTGAGAACATTAAATAGAATCCTAGAGATTTTATGCATAATTTTAACACAAGGTTCAATAAGGCTATGATGTGGTTGCCTAAAAATATTAGGCCTAGTGAGACAGTGTGCTTGATCAACTACTGTAATGTATTTGATAAAAAGGCTGCATATTACTTGCAAGACAAGGGTCCTACTAACCTTGGGTTGGAATTCAATATGGCCATCCAAATTGAGAATAACATAAGGGCTATGGGTATGCCTATAAACTATCATGTTGATGCAAAGATGGTTGATCTAGAAAATATAGAGTCCAAGGCAACCATGATTGGAGATACTATTAATAATTTAGTTTCCATTATAAAAGTGATGCCATCCAAGTTGGATAGCATTGAAAAGGGGCTACCTGATAGCTCTGCATATGATGTTGGAGGATATAATAAAGGGGATATAAAGGTAGTACCTAAACCATTACATACGAAGTTAAATGTTATAAATTTTGATGTTGACATTGATTGGTGTGTCAGATACTTTCTTCTAGATCCCCCATGTGATACAAATTAAACCAATGATGAAGATGCATATGATCCTAAATCTTCATCTTATGGTGATGGTGAGACTATGATGTTAAATTATCAAGACTCCCCATGGGAGTTTTTTGCCTCCATGAAAATGATGAATGCTATTACTAAAAAATAATTTTGGAGTGCAGTTAATAAGTTATGTGTCCCAATATATAAGTTTGCTTATGATGACAATATAAAATAAGCATGTGAGTTACATTATCATGATGAAATTAAAGATCAATATTATTCTCTAATAGAAGTGTTAGACATGGATGTAGATTTGGGTGACTATGTTGAGAATGTAGATGTTGTTGAGCAACAAGTAATTCTTGATGCTAGTATTGACAACAAGGTTGATGTTTGGAAGATGTAATTCATTCAAGATGGGGTTATATTATATACCCTATAAGATGAAAATTTATAAACCCCTTTTAAGTAGTAATTCGATTATACAAATCACATTATTGATCATAATGCACTCTTTCATGGTACACATTTGATTGTAGTTGAGAAGCAAGCTTATTTACAACTACTAAAAGATACTAAAATATTTTGGCTTAGTCTTATCCAAATTTGAGATCATGCAAAGAGTATTTGAATCAATGTGCTATCCTATCATAGATGAGTAGAAGATATTTTAGGCAAGTGCAAAGATGGGTTTACTTCATCTTGCCTACCAACCTATTAAAAAGTTAAAGAGACTAATGGATGATATAATTCTAGAGCCACCAAATAATGGCAAGCATCTGAAGCATTTCTTTGACTAATTTAGGATAATATACCTATTTTATAGTGATTTGTTACTTTGTTTCCCTTCTACATTGGGAATTATTTGTACAATTTTATTTCATGTTTTGTCATGTATTTATCTTTAGATCCTCTTGATATATTTTTGTCATTCTACCTATTTTGGATTAACCTTCATGGGTACTTTTTATGAAATTACTAAATATTAACTTTGTGGCCCAATGGATTGGCAACTAGTCTTATGTTCTAAAGTTCTTTACACACTTGAAAGGGGTGTATATCTTTGATCAAGAGCTAAAAGTTGGTGCTCAAATCAGCACCATGATTTCATGCAATTTTTTGACCAAATGGTGTTAGAAGTATGAGTTTACATGGAATAAGAATTAAGGTATCCACATCAAAGACCCCTTCCATGTTAAAAATGGGAGATGGAATAAATCCATTAACCCATGCCCAAATAATTTACCATGTGGAATATTGTAATGAATAGAATGATGTTTGATTATTTGTTTTGAAGGAAATCCCACAAAACTTATGGAAAGAAATATAAATTTTAAAATGATGAAAGTGAGGGATTCAAGTTCCATAAAGGTGTATGGATGGAAAAATAAGTGTTAAATAGGTCTTAGAACTCTATCAGAAGTGTAAAACATGTATAACATTCCTACAAGAGACAAAGAAAAGAAATAAGATGTGGAAAAATTAGAAAGTTATAATGTACTTTACAACAACATAAGGTGTAATGTGCGATATGATTATCTACCTATACATCCCATAAAGGATAATGTGACAAGGGATAGTGGGATTTTAAGCATAAAAAGCATGGTGTAGCTTTTACTAATGACTACAAATTGAATTCAATTTGGAAGGTGAAAAATGATATGTGAGTTCCACCAAAAGTCTTACATTCTAAGGAAAAATGCATATGGTGGTGTGGAACTCTGCCAAAAGTTAGTGATCAAAAGAGCAAGTGCAAACAATATGAGTAAAGTCCACATAGATAATAAGGTCAGTAGAAATGGGAGCCAAAAATGCAATTTGATCCCCTATCCTCAAATCTCACAAATAAGGAGAGAGGCAATATGGCAGAAGTGGGAGGTGAAAAATTTATTTACAAGATTATTAAAGTGAAAATCATTTGATACGTTCTGGATTCCACATCAAAGAGAGACAAATTATTAAGTGAGAATGTTGAATAGAGTAAATGATATAATTTTCCTAGCTGATAGAGGTGAAACATGTGAAGAAGAAAGAATATCCTTCAGCATTGGAGTTCTCTCTAATAAATTACTATAAAGAGATAATCATTTTTTGAAACTTCTGTGAGCCATTTATCTATTTGTAGCTACAAATTCCCTCACCATACCATTCTTAATGGAAAAATTACTTGGAAGGGTCTAATAGAGTATGAAAATAGTAGGCTTAGTGTAAAGGCTTTAGAGCTTTCCTAACAAACACAAATTTTATCTATTGAGCCAAATTCAAAGACTTTTGCAATTACTTTACCAATGTATACTAACTTGAAATCCATGAATTAGGGCAAGGAAGCTTGAGATTATAAAATTAGAAATGGAATTTTGTTTAATATCTTTACTAAAGGTGCCCTTATGGACACATATACGAAATGTGGGAAGTAGATTTGATCCTTTAAATTAGCTATAGAAAATTTATGCATTGGAGGTCTAGCTTGATATTGTTATGGGGATTTCCCCTTATACACTAACATTTTAAATGTTGACATGAAATTTTACCAAGTTGCGATATTATTATCATCATTGAAATCATTAATACATGGTAAAAGTGGTGAGAACCTTTCTAAGGACCAAAGGATGGTAGTTAGGATTATCTTCATTGGCAAACCATTTTAATCTTATTAATGAAGGAGGGGTAATATAAATTTCATTGGTGAATGTTCCATATCTAGATGTATTGTGTAGACAAGAAAGATTTTCAAATTAAATCATCATATAAGAGAGATTTGAGTTTGTCAAAAAGGTCTCCTACAGTATTGTAATTTTCTCAAAAAAGGTGTTCTGTTGAAACAATCAATAGAAATAGAGTTAAATTGAAATTTTTAAAAAACCATAAATTGCATGTTTCAAAAAATTGCATATGAGACCCCTAAATTCCTAGGGAAATCTTAGCAGGAAAAGCACCATGAAAAATTCAAATTCCTAAATTGTACCTTGTAAAAAATTGGGTATCCAAAATGCATCATGCAAATTGGGGTGAACTCTCCCAATCTTGGCAGTAAAAGCAAAGAGGAGAAAAGTCAACTCAAGTTGCTTTTGAGGGAAACGAGAACCCTAAGTATAATTTTCACATTTGCAAAAGTACAAACTACATTTGGAGCTCTGGATTCCTTAAGGGGAGATACGAGTGTAAATTTTCACCTGTGTAATTTGCACCCATGCAAATTGCACTTGTGCAAATTACAACTATTCAAATGTGCAAATTAGAAATTTGAAAAAGGAGCCAAAATTTCCCCAAAAGGCAAAAAGTGAAAATAATGCATTTTTACATTAAAAATATGAAGGAAATTATGAAAGGGAAAATTTGAAAAAAAGTAAATATGAGGATTGAAAAGTGCAAAAAAGCAAATTTGTCAAAAATTAAAGGTCCAAATTGCAAATTGTGAAAATACAAATTGGATCCAAAAAGTGAAAAGTTGAAAATAACCTAACTTGTTGTATTTTCAGTTCTTTTTATTTACCTAAGCTCCTCCATGAGAGGATATTGAAGGTTTAAAAGTCTGCGATGGGCCACTCCAAAGAAGATTAACAAAAGGGCCATTGATATAGAATAATCCCATAAAATCATTGTAAGAGCATGTTGTTCCATGCCATACATAAAGAAAAGGGAAGCTATTTAGGAGGTTCTAATTGTGAAAGCAATTGGTCAAAGGCATCTTCAGGTGATTACATAGAATATAAATGGTTTGTTTAAGCTTCCACCATGAATATTCTCCTTTTAGCTTATGTGAAATGCATCTCCAACACAAAATCAAGGGGCTTGTGTCAAATCTTCATAATTCCTTGTAAAGGCAGTTTCAACAATTATTTCCTTCCAAATGCATGAAAATTTTAAGCATGGCAAAGGGAATTTTCTAGCTGGGAGCATCTTGGTAGAACTTGAAGGGGTGTTTTGCACTTTTTTAAAATTGTAACCCTCATTCCTAGATTTGAAAAGGGTAAAAAATATATAAATAGGGGGCTTTCCATTAATTTCAAGGTTGTTGGTTGTTATTGGTCTTTGTTACTTTTTAACTATATGCTCTTCTAAATTTTGGGATCATGGATGTGTGTGTATTTTCCCTCACTTTCTAAGGTGGTTGTAGTTTTACAACCATTAGCAAACTCTAAGAGCATCTCTATATGTCTCCCCTGTCCAACATGGATCAAATCCACCATGCTTGTCCCCATGGAAACATTTTGAAACATTAGTGTATGTAATATTTTCCTTAAAGTTAATAAAAAATACTTGTGGTTCTCTCTTGTTTCTTGTTAATGAAATGCAATGAGATGTTTTACATGTTATGTTAATTGGATATGTAGCTTTTTGTTCACTATTGGTTATCATTTTGGGCATAAATCTAGGTTATAAACCATTTTTTACATAGAGATTTGGAAATATTTGATTGAATACCTCCTTAAGGCACCCTGGGTTCATGAATTTAGCTGAAAAAAGTATTTGAGATTTTAGTTTCAGTGTATGTTCTAAGGTTTGAAGGCCATTTGGGAATTTACATTCTATTAGCACCAATGGATGAAAATTTATCCTTGTAGTTTCCATGGCTTACAGTCTAGTTTTCCTATGTCTTTGCAAAAGGTATTGTTATGTATGTTGAGAAAACCCATGTTTTTTGAAAATGACTAGCACACCACCCTTTTTTTGATAACTAACAAACTTTTCCTACCTTGTCATACCCTACATATAACATGCCCCTTGCATATCTGAAGTGTTATTTTCTTAAAGATGCATAAACATTGTATATTTGGCATGTTTTTATGTTTTGTGCTTTAAAGCCATGTATTGTAATCTCTTATTTAGCCCCAGTGTTGTTGAAGATTTCTTTTTGATGAAGGTTTCAATTGTATATTCATAGCTATCTTTAGTAGCTTGTGTCTGGCCTAGAGCATTTTCTCATTCCATGTGACAACCCTTCCCAATTGGAGTGAGCAAGTTTGGTTGTGTTTTAGTCAGATTTGTATCTGTTTGTGCCAATAATCACCATGGAGATTGAATTATAGAATCTCTCAATGTGAACAAGCTATCCCATAGGTCCTCTCACCTTAGTTGAAGCAGAGAAAAGTAGTAAGGCGTTGACCATACCCTTTGTAGATACCTCTCAATCATCTTCTCAATCTGGTCTATTCTTGATGCCACACCCTTCCCCAGCTACAATGACATTCTAGCAGGTTTCTCATCATTGTTTGCCATTTACTTCATGTGTGCAAGGTCAAATTAGAGAAGTGTATGACTAAAAACTAATATGTATCACAAAACATGTCACATGTCAAATACTAGTAATTGCACTCATATTCATCCCACAACAACAAACGTGAACTATTATTTAAGGACAAAATGTTAGGATCTCAATATAAACCTATTAACATAAAAATTCTAAGAGATGGACATACTAAAAAAAAAAAATTATTCATTAAAAAATATGACATTCCTATATACACAAAATACATAAAATGCGTTATACAAACCTCCAAAATTATATTCATACAAAACTCATATAAAATCCATCAACTTGTAAATATAAGTACTAAACAAAGTTATTTAGTGAGACACATGTAAATTTTGTAATTTTTTTTAAACAAAAATTTAATGCTTACTTAGATTAAAACATTGCATTTATTTATTAATGATTTTGAAACTGAACATTCCATTTATGTATTAATGATTTTTGAACTGAATTCAATTCACTTAGAAATAAGAAAACATTACAAAACATCCAACCAATATGTTCCGGATTGCACTTACTTTCTTATTTATTTTAAAAAAGATTTTAAAAAACTTATCTTCATAAAAAAGTTGATATATATATATATATATATATATATATATATATATATATATATATATACAATCTGGATGCATTCCTCGTTCACTGTGAAAACCTATTTATTTATTTTTTATTTTAAAGTCAACGAAACCGGTACATCAAAAGCATTGGTTGTTTACTGTCACCATGTGCACAAATCTCAAAAGAAATTGAAAGAAATATAAACTCAAAATGTTCAATGGTTGTTCACCAAAATATATATATATATATTTGAAAATCCTAAATATTTACATTTAAAATTTACTAATCAGATTTGATTAATGAAATTTTTTTAGCAAAGCAGGTTGGAATCAAAACCTTCGCGAATTTGTAGGCATCTTTTTTTCTTAACAAGATGTGCCCATATTCGCAAATCGTTCGTTCAAATCTTCGTGCGAATTTTAGCACATCTTATGCAAAGAAAAGTTTCTTTGGAAACAAATTATTTTCAGTAAGTGGTTTTAGAAGATATTTTTGTTGTACGAAGGAATATATCAATGGAATGATGGAAATTTTTATTGGAAAGACACAATTTCATTGTCCGATTATATAATTTGTTTCTTTCGGGTGAGAATGATGCAAATTCGAAAGGAAAAGGGGCAAGAATTTTAGAACTTCTGCAGACATTGCAAAACAAGAAAAATAGAGATAAGTTATGAA
>JARHVA010003500.1:547500-577500 GCA_037957365.1 Torreya grandis | reverse complement strand
TAATATGTATATATGGGTTTAGAAACATGTCCAAATATATAAAATAGTATGTATGTAATCATGATTACATAAATGATATGCACATGCGCACGCACGCACACACACACACACACACACACACACACACACACACACACACACACACACACACACACACACACACACACACACACGCATGCACGCACATGCACCGCACACACATGCACATGCACAAGAACATGCACACACACATGCACATGCATGCACGCACGCGCACGCACACACACACACACACACACACACACACACACACACACACACACACACACACACACACACACACACACACACACACACACACACACACACACACACACACACACACACACACACACACACACACACACACGCACGCACATGCACATGCACACACGCATGCACGCACGCATGCACACACGCACGCACATGCGCATGCACGTGCACACACACACACACGCGTGCGCGTGCGCGCGCACACACACACACACACACACACACACACACACACACACACACACACACACACACACACACACACACACACACACACACACACACACACACACACACACACACACACACACACATTTAATCAATAATTGCATAACATATTCTTTATATCATTACCTTACTTAGTCTATTTTATATTTTTCTAATTTCTAATATATAATAAAGATTTCACTATATTTAAAACACTAAAAATATCATCTAAAATCCCTATTTAACCACATTCATTCTTGTTCAATGTGCATGCACATCTCAATCATTTACCACAAGTCTATGTCTTTATGGGATATGGCTGTACTAGGTTGGATAATGTTGGACCATTTAATTTTCAACTAGTAGGGCATTTTTCCTTGTGCTCTAATGGTTAATTCTAAAATTAGCATGTTTCAAAATGGATGCATGAAACATTTTAAAAAACTAATTAGAAAAAACATTATGAATATTCCCATATAAAATCACATCAATGCATTTATTTGAAAACTCTTACAAATTTTTTTTGAAATTACTACACAATGAAAAAATAAGCTTTATCTCTTCCCTATCAAATTATGTTGATTTATAATTGCCTTAAATTAAGTGTGAATATATTTTATTGTTAATCAAAGGAATCCTTTATCAAACATTTATATCGATGTTCTAGTTATAATTATATAGTTTCAAAATCATAAATCACACAATCACCTTGGTAATGGTAACTAGATTAGATTGAGGCTCATTTTGGATACGTAGGCATAACATAGATTAAAAATATTTTTCTAGGATATTCCATTATCCAAAACCTATATTTATGCCCCTTAGATAAATTAAATAATTTTTTTTGGAAATAATCAGATATTGACAAATCTTAATTTCTCAAGTGAAATAGAATTAGTTGTGGAATTCTCAATTTCCCAATTAAATTAAATAGGAAATGGATTTAAATCAAAACGTAAAAATTTTATAAACATTTTTGAATATGGGTGATTTGATAAACTCATATAAATCTATTATTCATTTAAAACATTCCCTTCATATTTTATCATTTAAATAATCTCTTAATTTCTAGTAATTAAATTCTAAATAGCAATAATAATTTAAAAATGGATATACTAATATAAACTTGAAAAGAAATAGAGATCAAATTATTTACGATGTTCACCAATTGGAGACATCCTTGGGATTGCTAAATAGAAATTTTATCCATTAAAGTCAATTTGTATGTAATAATATAACTCACGATAATGAGAAATGAACCCTGTCACCTATAATAGAATTAAAAATTAGATATTGAAGACTCTGAAGCTGATCAACAAACGTCTTCCTATTCATCTGAGGCTCTACAAGTACTTTTTTTCTCCAAAATGGGTAAATAATTCTTTGGATTTTTTATAGGCTAGCAAGAATATGTAATAACCAAAAATGGCCTCAATTAGACTATTCCCAAAATTCTACCTCTATAGAAAACTATACATATTCAAAATCCCATTACACTCCTTTATAAAAAAAATATACAGTCTATATTTTTTCTATTCTCTATGTCAGAATAATCATAATCCATATTATAAAATGAAATAAGATTGTATATAGATAAAATTTGCTAACAATCTTTATTTACCCTAAAGTATTTTTAAAACTCTGTAATAGGCTTATACTTCATTTATGGCTTGCATGTACTTTCAACATGGAATAATATCCCAAAATTGATGAGAATTCCAATGCCATGACTTATTTAATAAAAAACTTACCATAATTAACTCTAACAACTTTGATTTAATTGGTCTTTTGACCAAACATTAACCATGCAAAATTGTTGACCACTTAAAGTGGGAATCTACATAGGCCATACAAATGCCAAGTGGTTAAAGTGTGTATGCAAAGTGGATGGAATTCCACGTGGGAAAGGTAAAGTGGTGTAAAGTTTAATTTTAGAAATTATGTTTTTAAATAACATATCCCATGGTTTTTTTAAAACCAATGTCCCATGTATTAATGAAAACCATGAATAATCATCCATCCACATGGAAGTGGGGATAATTTTAATTTTTTGGACTTGGAGAAAACTATTCAATGCTGATTTAAAAACCATGAATAAATATAATATTATGTTGGGATTTATTTAAAAATTAGATTTAATATCCCATGCTAATTAATAACCATAATAAAATAGGATATTAATAATAATTTTAAAATGGATAAATTATGGTGGGAATAATTAGTTATGTGGAAATAATATCTTGGTGGCATTAGTGGAATTACATGGCAAAGTTGATAATAGGGTAATGTGGGTAATGTGAGTTTTGTCTTGCATCTATAACACAACATCCATTAGCAATAAAATAATTCCAATATAAAAATTAATTATGTAAACTCTTTATATTTTTTCCACATGTTTATTTTCCATTGTGACACTTATTTTTTCCACATTTTACATTCAAACCATATGACAAGTCAAAATACTCCAAATCAATCCTTCCCAATGAGAACCGTATGGTCCCCAAAAGGTCAAATAACTCTTTGAATCTATAATGGTTCACTCTAAAAAATATCATGATAATGATTCAAAAATCAAACTAAATCTCTAAAATTCCATTGAAAGAAATATCTATCTAATAAAAAATTATAGATTAAAGCAAACTACATAAATGTCACATCTCCAAAATGACAAATCTGCCAATCACTAAAAAATGATCACTAAGTGCAATAGTAAACTAATTTTTTAGTGTAATAAATATACATGCTAATTGTAACAACATTTAAGAGTTACTAATAAATGTCCAAACTGAATGAGGGACTAATACATATGCAAATATCATGCATGGCTAAAAAAAGTTTGTATAATTATTATTATTAAAAATGGTCTTATAAGCCTCTATTTGAACAATGTAAATGACAACATATATACTGAAATGTAATCTTTCCCAAAAGAGACATACTGATTATGCCCCATATAATTTTTATATACTACAATTAATGTTTAAAAATTAAAGTTTTCCAAAAACCCAAATGTGATAAAAATAATCCTAGTATGATAAACCTATCCCTTGGCTTTTCTCTATAGGTTACTCCAATAAACTAAATTCAAATCTTAAATCATTTTAAAATATCTCCAAGTTTAAACATGAGTTAATTCATTTTTTACCATTGCATCAGGAACACAAAAACTTATTTAGAGGAAAAATATAGAGCTTAGCAAAACCACAAATATGAGAAAATAATCCAAGAATGATAAACTTGTAACTCAAATTTCTTCACATTTGGTAGCTCCAAAAATTATGTTCAAAACTAAAATATATTCCTTTCAAATGGAATCTCAAAAAATTCTTTGAATATTTACATACTGATAAACTATCATACCTATACACATGAAACTAAAGAATTTCATAACAACCCACCTTATCACATTTTCATGTTTAGGTGGTTTAATTTCCTTGGTGAATACTTTAGTATCTTCATGGGTAATATCTAAAACTTCTAGATTTAAAACTTTTTATTTTCTTACAGATGTATCATTGTTCATAGATGTCTTCCTACAATATTTAGGATGTAGTTATGGATATAATACCCAAAATTTATCATTTATGTTACCACTTAGATTACAATGATTACAATGATTATTACCCATTTGTTTCTCTTTAGAAAACATAAAAATTCTAAAAGTTGGTTTTGTTTTCCAAAAAAAGGCAACACATTGATTATTTAGTCCATAAAAACTACATAGATATTTAGACAAAAACTCCTATGAAAAATGTCTTTAATTTCATAATTGAAATATTCATGAAGTTTATTTAGGAATAATGCAAGTATGAGAAGGTGTAATGTTGTTACCTTTTCTCAAATCATGTCCTCACACAACACCATCGTTTTGTGGTAATGGCATTTTTATCTTCATGCCATCACTCCATAAGAGTAGTGGCTTGAACACTTTTCTTTTATAAGCTTGTCTTCCTTCAGCAGTTCTAGAATTTTCATGAGATTCCATTTTCACACTATTATATCTCAAACCTATAAAATGAGGTTTTTCCTATACCTAAATAGGATTAGTGGTACCTTGGCCATCTTTTCCAAGGACTTTTCTATTAAATCTCATTTTAACAACTAATTTTGAACCTATTCCTTTTGTATACTATTCAAATTTACCAAAATTATTGTTACTAGATTCATCATGGGAAGGAAAATTAACTAGTGACTCACATTCACTTATAGTTCATTCATCCATTATAGTTTCTTCATTTAATTTGGAAGGTAAATACTTCACTTGTTCACCATAATGTAGTCTTTCCAAGATCTTATCCTTGGATTGCAACTCATTTTTCAACCTTTTAACTTCCTCTTTCAAGGAATAAAATTTAGATCTCAAGAGAGAGAGAGAGAGTTCACTTCATGAATTTGATGATTATATGACTCAAGCTCATTCAGATTTTCCTATTTTGATAACTTTACCGTAGTTCATGTATTACTTTATTCAACACAAATGATCCAACCAAAATAATTTTCAAATATAAAACTATTAACTATAGGTAAACCACATTGTTAAATCATGTTGATCAACTGCTGTAATACCAAATTGATAAAAAAACTAGATTTACCCCCTTTAAATATTTTTTTATTAAAATAAATAGATACTAAAAAATATCAATTTCTTAATTGAAATATAATTGGTTGTATAATCATCAATTTCCAAATTATATAAAATAGGAAATACATTTTAATCAAAATGTAAAAATTGGCTGAACACTTTTGAATATGAGTGATTTGGTAAACTCATATAACTCTATTATTCATTTAAAACATTCCCTTAATATTTTATCTTTCTAATAATATCTTAATTAATTACCAATTATTAAATTTTAAATATCAATAATAATTTAAAAATCATATATACTGATGAAAAACTAAAATTAAAATAGAAACTAGATTGTTTACATGGTTCACCAATTGTCTACATCCTCGAGATATCTAAATAGAAATTTGATCCATTAAAAATTAATTTTTAAGTAATAATACAACTCAAAATAATTATAAATAAACATTATCACCTAAAATAGAACTAAAAATTGGATATTGAAGACTTTGAACCTAATCAATAAATGACTCCCTATTCATCTGAAGCTCTACAAGTACTTTCTTTCTTCAAAAATGGGTAAATAAATCTCTACAATTTTTATAGGCTTATAAGACTATGTAATGGGTAAAAATGGCCACAATCATACTATTCCAAAAAATTTACCTTTGTAGAAAGATATACAGCTTCAGGATCCCATTACATTCCTCTAGAATAAAAATATATAATCTATATTTTTTTTATTATCTATATTAGATTAATCATAATCTATAATATAAAATGAAATTAGATTTTATATAGATAACATTGGCTAACAATATTTATTTACCTTGAAGTATTTTAGAAATCCATAATAGCCTTATACTTCATTTATGGCTTGCAAGCACTTTCAACATGGAAAAATATCCCACAATTTATGGGAGGTTCTAATGTCATGTATTATTTTAAAAAAACTTTCCGTAATTAACTCCAACACCTTTTATTTAATTCATCTTCCCACCTATCTTCGACCATGCAAAATTGTCAACCACTTAAAATTGGAATCCACATAGGCCATATAAATGAGAAGTGGGTAGACTGTGTATGTTTAGGAGGAGTTTAAAGCCAAACAAAGGATAATATATGAGGATAAATAAATATCAAAATTTACTATGTTAATTAAACAAACACAAAATTTACTCCTTCTCCCCCCATCCTACACTATTCCCCCACCACACCCCCCCCCCCCCCTCCCCGTGGATCGAATTCCATGTGGGAAAGGTAAAGTGATGTAAAAGTTTATTTTAGAACTTATGTTTTTAAAAATCATATCCCATTATTTTTTTAAAACCAATATCACAAGTGTTAATAACCATGATTAATTTAAATTTTTGGACTTGAATTAAAATATTCAATGGTGATTTAAAAACCATGGATAAATAGAATATTAAGTTGGGATTTATTTAAAAATTGGATTTAATATACCACGGTTATTAATAACCATAAGAAAATAGGATATTAGTCACATTTTGAAAATGAAATAATTATGGTGGGAATATTTGGTTATATGGAAAGAATATCTTGATAGTAATAGCAAAATTAAATGGCAAAGTTAATAACATGATAATGTGGGTAAAGTCAATTCGGTCTAACATATACAACACAACACCCATTAGAAATAAAATAATTCTAATATAAAAATTAATTGTATAATCAATTTATATTTTTGCCACATGTTGATTTTACATTGTGACACTTGTATTTTCCACATTTTTCCATTTGAACCATATGACGAGTGAAAATCCTCCAAATCATGCCAACTATTTCCCTTACACATTACCCCCTTTGCATTTGATCTTATATTTGGTTTTTATTCATGATTATGAATTTTTATTTTAAAGGTATTTTGTGCATCTATTTCATTAAATAGAGAATAAATAATGTCTTGTTTATAGACACACAAATACAAATAAAAAATCCTCTCAAAAACTCAACCAAGATGTAGATGATGTTGATACAAAAAGCTACACTAGACCATTATCTTCCTCATGTAGAATCATCCAAATATAATTTAGAGTTCATTTTATGGATGTGACATAGTTTTCATATATTTTTAAGGAGTAACCAATCATATCTATCATTAAATATGTTTTATAAAGGTTTTTATATTCTTCAGATTTTTACTATTTTTTGAAAATTTTAAATTATTTAAAACTCTATAGCATAATATATTTTATAAAATTTGATAGAATAATTCAACTCCTTAAACCCTAGTTTTAATTCCATAGTGAAGATGTTTTTCTTATCAGTTTGGATAAATACAACATAGAATCCCTTTCCTTCAAAATCTGGTTGAATTTTTTTGTTATCTATACATAAATATTTTTAAATTTATTTTTCATTTAATTGTACTTAATTTAGAAACTATGTTTCTAAAATCCTTTAAATTACTTACTGACTATCGTAAAGGGTTATGTTTATTTTTATAGACACCAGGGCATGAGGGTTTTAATTCGATACTCATAGCCATTGTATATCACTCGATATGAACTTAATTTTATATATACCTCATTATATATTTAAAACACCTAGGATCCCTTATTTATACTATAAAAATCCTATTTGAGTTATTTGATTTGTGTTTTACCTGAGATGAGTTTATTACCTTAAAAAGTTACTCTTATCACACCTTCGAAAATGAGGTTAGTGCGATAAACTCATGGTTATAATTATCTATTTATTTATACAAAAAATTCATCTAATAATATTCAATGAACAAGCAAGTATATTTGGAAGCCCACACAATCATTCAAACCATTGTCTAGATCACCATTATCCCTCTATTTTTACTTGTATTACATTCATATTTATTATCTTTCTTTCACATGCTATATTATTTATTTATTAAAATATTTATATTTATTTAATTTATTTCAATTATATATATCATGGATACTATAAAGAAAAAAAATAATGATGTACATCCTCTAGATAAATTTTTATCTACTCATTATATGCCAATTAGTTATCATAATGATTGGGAAAACCATCAAAATTAAAACATATGGAAGCTTATTTTAATGATGAATATGATTTTCATAATATTTCAATGAATGAATTAAGTGACAAAATAGATCCTTGGAAATAAATGTTTATTAAATAAAACTTTCCTTTAGATTCCACATTAAAATCTCCTCTATATTCCACTTTGGATTGTAATTTATATTCCTCTTTGGATCCTACACTAGATTCATTGTTTTTTTTACCTTTTTTCATACATTTATATTCCTATGTAGGTTGTTTTTCATCTTCCTCATTAGAATAACCTTTTGTCACACATCTAGATTACCCATGTTGACAAAGGCAATTCATTTCATCTTCTCAAATCCTATATACCTTCATTACCCATTATTAAAAAATCCAATTTGATTACATCTTGTCACCACAAAACACCAATGATCATGTTCATAACCCTTTGTGAATCCTCCTCCTTAGCCTCAACCTACTAGTATTATCCATTCTCTTCTTATTATCTATTTGAGGCTTATATTATAGATTCATATCCTTATTTTTTAAACAAGAAGAGCACATCCACCATTACCTCCCCAATCCAATCTTATTACTCACAATGTTGCTCCTACACCCCTCTATGGCAAGATTCATAATCAAAGGCATATTATCTCATTTTTAATCTTCCTAATAATTTGAATATATTTTTATTAGATACATTAAAGAAAGCACTAGCTGACAAGGATACTTTATATGCCATATTTCAAGATACCACTCTTACTATGGAAACAAATCCATCTTTTGTTTACTTTTATCATGAAAAAAAATTAATGATATTAATAATTCTATTATTGTTTGTAATTAATACTTAAATTCCCCATATATAATTCATAAACATCTTTTATTATTCATCTAAATTCAAAGACATGAATTTATTGTCAAGTGTATATTCATTTATAATGATTTTAGGATAATATTTGCATCTATGACTTCATAATAAAATTTGGTTTCAATAAGGATAGTCTTTAAAAGTCAAAAGATTTTGTACGTGATTTTGACAACATTCCAAATAAAATATTAGGAATTATCACATTGGATTTTTAAAAATGGCCCCAAAATGGTATCTACTAATTTTTAAGTCATACTTGATTGATTACAATATATTATCACCTTATATTGGACTTACATTCATGAAATATAAGTTATATATTATACATTTTACAATTTCATAATGTTCTCACATGATACAAATGAGTATGCAATTCTACCTGATGATGAAAATTTTCTATTTGCAAAGTGACATAATGACAATTTGATAAGCTCCCTATCCTATGACATGAACAAAGAAATCCAATGGAATGAATGGATTATTATTAAGTGGATGAATCTAGTAATTGAAATGATACCCAACACAATGATCAAATTCCTAAGTAAATATATGAGCATATGAAGGAAGCTATGCCTATGAAAAAACAAGAATATCTTAAAATAGATATGAAACAAGTACTAATTTCCATAGATAAAACAATGTCGATTAAGGAATTACCATTATTGGTTGATCTTTATATTATTATATAATTCAATATTACTATAAAAATGATAATGATTATACAACATAACTAATAGATGAATAACTATGAAATTTAAATTTCAATCCATTTGATGAATATGATCACTTATCTCATTTTATGTTTATATATTTTAGAGTTGGTTAATGTAGATATGATTCTTATATACATGATTAGATTAAGGCATTCATACCAAATCAGTTGTATCTACAAAATAATTGAAAAAAACACAATACTATGTTACAATTGGTTGACTTAAATATAGTTACCACACTTCCCAAGGAAATATACAAAAACATAAACTCAACACTGATTCAAATAAATAGTAAAATGTGCATTTACTTAAGAAAGATAAAAAAATTGAAAATAAATATTTCTCAATAAAAGTTCTTAAAATCAATGGCCAATATTTAAAGTTGTTCCTATGATTATGTTTACAAAATAAGCATCAACAAATCATTACTATTATCTAGATCCTTTCATTATTCCTCAAATCCTCGGTGGTAAAAAATGCACTAATATTGCACTCACTTGATTACAAAAAGATGGTATATGTATTTTAACTTTTCTCAGATATCTTAGGTATTATATAAAAAATATCAATAAACCTACATCACCAAAGAATCACATTACAAATCACTCTTGGTGAACTAGATCATGTTCAACATTTTTTCACATTGAGCTTACTTTGGATTAATACGATGAAATCTTGTGGAGATCACGTCAAAAATACTTTGGGCATACACTAAGTACTAATTATAATTATCTAACATTTTAACAACATATTTCAATTATAATAATTACAAAATATAACATAATGATAACACAAGAGAACATAATAAGACACACTCCAATAAATAACTCTAATATATTTATTACTAATAGGAAATATAATAGATCACATGGATCAAAACAAAAACATCTCATCTCAATTCCTGGTCTATCAAAAAATAAGCAAGTGGATATACCCTTTATGTAATAACTACATGCAAACATTCCTCTAATCAATTATTCGTTAAATTACTTGCACATTCCATTTTTACATATAATTTTTTAATTTAATTATTTTCTAATTCTTATGTCCCTTATCCAAGCATTATTCTATCCCTTGGAATTAATTTTCACTTTGGCCACTTTCCCTCTTGATTTTCAAACTAATTCTAGCTATCCAAAATAACTTATTTTTTCCTATTACACACTTAACATGCTACATGTTTCCTTTCACTTAGATTATCACATATAACCTCTTCCACATTAATGATCATGTATATTCTTATCTATATATCAATCAAGCTACATTACTATTATTCATTTATACATCCACTTGAAGGAAAAATCACTTGACTTCCTTCTTATAATAGAATACTTTTGTATATTATTGAGGTATGAGGATTGTTCAGATCTATCCCTCTTCATTTTTTTTCAAAAACCTACTCCGTAAATTAATTTTCAATTATAATATCTCAAAAAAATATAAAAATCTCAAACATGGCCAAAACTCAAAAAATAGTAAAATAATATTAAATTTTCAAAATTAGGACCTAATTATTTCCAGATGTTACTTATTTTATGTTATATAGATAGAATATTCTATTTTTAATATGCATTATTTTTTGTGAGGTAGTTGAGTGTAGTATAGGGAATAATTATGCATTGTTGCAATGTTAGGGTTCTCTTATTACCCAAAAACCTTGCTAATTTGGGGGCATTTTTTTATTATCAATATAAAACCTTTATAACATGTTAATATATATGAGACAATTTTTTACTAATCACTCATATTATACATGTGCTACATGAATCTACTACTTGATAACAATGACATGAATCCATATGGTGGATGTAGAATAGATTCATTTGTTTTATGATTCTTTCCCTCCATTATAGGTTTCAATTTATGTACTTATTGTGTGTGACCCTTGGCTCTGTATGTTTATATGATTACTTATATGGCATTATTAAGCCATTTTCATGTGGCTCTTGGCCTTTATGTTTATGTGACACTAAATTTCCCTCCAATGTATCCTTTGGGACTTATGTATGACATTATTTTTAAATATATTGAGATTATATAACATTTATTGTATGTTTTTGGTTTTATACTATTTCCATCATTCATATCATGCATTTTGCCTACTATATAGTCTTACTTTGGTACCATTATTCAAATCATGCACATAGTTTTTATGTTATTCACTGATACAATTTTATAATATACGCTCATATGTAAATTCAATTCTATATTTGATATTAAGATGAAAATACGATCAATATTCAAAGTGTGATTATAAGAATATGTGTTTCATATATTATAAATTATTAATAATTTTCAAGGAATAATAATAAAAAATTGATGGAAATCATAATGACATTAGTATAGTCCACATAAATGACATGATCCTATTTATAATGCTACCAGGAACATGTATTGCTTAAAGATAAAAGAGGGTTGGCTAAAAAAATCACAAAATCCTCTAATAAGTCAAGATGATAAAAAGAAAGAGGGAGATAAATAATAATAATATTTTGTTCCAATTCTAAACAAAATATTTATGGTACCTTAGGTAAGTACCATGATGAAAATTACTTTCTTACTTCATTCATTTATTATACCTTATCTAAAATTACCTCAATAGTTTGGGAAACCATATATGTATCAAAATCATCATCTTAAAACCTTACTTATCAATCCTAAAATATCTAGTATCATCCCATTTTACATTATATCATGTATGTATTTTATTCTATGTATGGAATTAATAATGAAGTCGAAAAAATATTGAGACATGTTATTGAAACAAAATGTCATATCATATAAACAACACATTAACAACTAGACAATTCATTTCCATATGACATAATCATTCAATATCCATAAATAATTAATTAATATCCAAAATCACCTTTACAAGTCATCCAAACCCATTTCACCCTTCCCTTCTACAATTATTCTTCATATTGTCTTGTAGGTCAATATTCCATTTGCTAGTGACCCAATTTTTACATATGTATTTTGATGTAAGTAAAAATATCAAGGTATACTATAATAGGTATTTTAGGTCTATCCTTAAGGATTTATAGCCTTATTACAATTCTTGGTACATAAAATATTGTTTACACTTTAATAAAAATAATACCAATATGATGATGAGTAGGCTTATTAGTATCTTCTTACCTTGCACTAGATTTGCTTAGTCTCTATGATATGTTAACACCTTATTAAGTTTATATCCCTATCAATTAATTCCTTATTCATACAAATTTATTCAATGGTTTCAAAATATCCTTGACATTTATAACAGTTATCACCCCTATAACTTTATCCACAAAATGTAAAAATGTTTTTGATAGTCTTCTTCTCAATTGATAATAGAGTTATTTCCTTATTTAATGGATTCTAGTCCTCTTAAATTTATATTCCCAATTAATTGATTATTTCAAAATTTGATAAGGTTATTATATTACTACTAAATCCTCCTATCTCAGAAGAAATCTTTCAACTGCCCTTATTTATTTATCATAGGAGTCACAAAATATTTAAACCAAATTTATATATTTAAGGACATAATCATATGTCTGATCACCAAATTTCATGAAGATATAATGGATTGTTTTTAATATATGGCACCTTTAGTATTCCAAAGCCTTAGTTTAAGCCTAATTCTACATCTACAAAAAATGAATTCATGAATATATTGAATTTTAGAGATAAACAAGACTTTCAAACACATTTATAATATTATAAAAATATTATTCTAGTATTTTTCCAAATTTTATTAACTTTGACTTGTTCATTTACAATATATTTCCCTTTTTGGGACTCAAAACCCTAGGTGACCATGACAAGCTTGTATCCACTCAGTAATTTTATTATATATATTATATTAATGTCTTTCAATTTATCTAATTTTTAATAAGATATATAAACCTTCCTCTTACCTTGAAAGTATTATCCTATCCTTATCAATTCTAAAAATGAGGTAAAACAACAAATTGGTTTCTTGATTGTTAAATTCAAACTATAAATAAAAACATGAGAGTCAACTTTTGAGATAAATTTAACTTTATAATCGATTTCAAGGATTTTTTTTAATTTTAAATTCTTCTTATATATATTTATTTATTTTCATTCAATTTGTCATCACATGCTTACTTTTTATTGTACCACCTTCAATTATTCCCTACTTTTCATGCATCAAGAGCCTAATTAGCTCAATTTATGCTTCATATTAATGCTCTATCTTCGTGAGTATTATAAATGATTACATCTCCTTATTTGCATATTCTTTTACATCTACGCATCTAGGATTAAAATCATGATTAATTTCAAAATTTTGAGACATCATTACCTCTCCAATTACTGACATTAGTTCACTCTTTCCATTCTTATTTGGTACTTCCTCATCTTTTTCATTTAAGAGATTTAATAAATAATATTATGATGTATTTAAATATTCCTAACCTCTTATGAGTTTTAAAGAATCTGAATCTTACATGATTTATTTCCATATTAGCTCTTCCTCTTTTCTATATTCTTCCATTTCTTTATTTTCATTTTTCCCTTCAATAAGTCTAGACAAAGACCCAAATGCTTATTTATTCAAGACACTATTTAATTCCTTCATCTCACTAACTTATAAATATGCATATAGATAGTCAAATTCCAAATTATAAAAAATCATTGAGGCCAAATAGCCTCTTCAAATGTTCCTTATTTTAGTAATGTTCCTACTTGCATTCTCATGTCCTCAATGAGATACTGTTCTTCTTGAGAATATTCTTATTCTTTTCCTCATATTACTCCTTATGGATATAAAATTTTGATCTCCTCATGCTTTAATGGCATACTTAATAACAATAAACTATCCTTCTTGGACTTTCCAATGTTGAGACCTCAAATTAGGCATCCTCTTGATCAACTTGCTTACCTACATTCACATACTAAGATAAATATTACAATCGAAACATTGAGGATTTACTACCTCTCCAAATATCTTCTTGGTTGATTTTATAACACCCTTATAAGTATTATACATTTTTTATATTTTTATGTTTCTTTCTTCACTCAATTAATGGATTCATAGGCCAATTCACCTTATTTCCCAAAATATATTCATACCATTGGATTTCCTCCACTTTAATGTTCTCTATAATGAGCTACATATCTTTTATCATTTTCTTGAATTCATTTATTTCCTCAACCTTCACTACTTTTTATTTTCATTTCCTCATAATTCCTTCATTATCTTTCATTCTCTCATACCTCACTAGAATCCTCTTTTATATTTTGACACCTATTAATTATTCTTCAATCTCATCAAAGTATTTTTCACCTTGGTATTTTGACTATGTATGAAAGTATTTTTCCCCTTTGAATTACCTCTCGATCCTTAATGTGCTCTTACCTTCCTCTCAATCCTTTGTGGGCTCTATAACTAATTGAAACTTTATTAATTTCCTTTATCAAACTTCTTAAAACTTACATTCATTGCATTATTCACTTACTGAAACTTATACTTTTCCCAAGAGCTTCAACCAAGCTATGATACATCTTTGATTCTAGTAGACCTCTCAAGGTATCTTTAAATATGTATTACTATCTAAAATTTATGGCTTATATCCTTCTTACAATTATTTTTGCCTATAATATTTTTAATACTTTCATAAAAATGATCCAAATTTGATGATGAGTAAGCTTACTAGTATATTCATTCTCATAACTCGATCGCCTTATTATCTTACTGGTCTTAGAACCTTATTAAAGTTATAAGTATATTCATTAAATCCTTTCTCATACTACTCTATTAAATGGTTTCAAAACATCCATGATATTTATCAAGGTTATCTCCCCTACAACTTTTTCCACAAAAGATATAAGTAATTTTGGTAGGCTTGATCTCAATTGACAATAGACTTATGGCCTTCTTCAGTGGATTCTAGACTTCTTATATGTATATTTAACTTTAATTCACTATTTATAATTTTTATAACATTATTATATTTATAATAAATCCTCTTATCTCGAAATAAAACTTTCAATTACCCTTTTTTATCACTCTTTAATAAGAAAACAAATGTGTACTTTTTAGCCTTGTCTATAGACCTTAAAAATGATCCATTATCTATAGAAAGAGATATAGGTGAAAGTAGATCTGTAACCCATATAAAAAAATTCATTAATATATTATCTCATCTCCTTATAAGGTTTTAAGCCTTACTGATGATTCCTTCAAAACTTATTCAATCTTTCTTGATTGCTAACACATGACTTTTAGTTTCCCACAAGACTAAAAACCTATATTTAAAACATATTTCAAAAAATCAAACTTAAATGGTCATGAAATTAAATTAATAAACTTTAATACACTATAAAATTTATTTCCTACTAATTATATACCTTTCTCTAACTTTTATCCTTATGATAACTTCAAAACTCAGACTTAGCCTTGTTTAGGATTGTAAATCACACATTTATAGAAAAACGTTGTCCTATATAAATTTATTTATATGATCCATGGAGTCTTTAAAAAAATTATATAATTAAGTACATCATCATAAACCTGATCACCTTTTTCATGAAGATATGATGGATCAAATTTTAATATATGGCACTTTTAGTGTTTTAAAACCTCAATTTAGGCCTAATTACATCTCAACACAAAACTCAGTCATCATTATCTTGTATTTTATGGATAATAAAAAAATTTAAACCACTTTAGTAATCTTATAAACATTACATTATTTCATTATACCAACTTTCATCAACTTTATATATTTTATTTACAATATATTTCACTTTTGTGACTCAAAACCATAGGTGACTATGATATGGCTGAGAGCACTCAAATTTGGATAAATTAAATTATATTAATGGTTTTCAATTATTTTATATTTTAATAGTATATATAAACCTTCCTAATACCTTGAAATTATTATATAATATTTACAATTTCTAAAATGAGATAAAAGAACTAGTTATTTTTTTGACTTCTATAGTCAAACTATAAATATCGACCTAGGTGTCAACATTTGAGAGAAATTTCATATAATAATGGATTTTTTGAAATGGGATTTTTTTTATGGATACCTTTATAAGTTCATATAACCATATTAATGGTGTTTCAATCATAAAAATCATTAAATGTATAAAACCATTATTGTTTATACTGACCAAGTTTTAAAACACATAATTCATATCTCTTAAACTAGAATAGACAACTCTCAAATATTAAAAATGGTTAAATAATGATTAGAATACATAAAAATACCTCTAGGGATTCTAATTAAAATAATTAAATATAATTAAAATCCCATTCTTTATTCAATTTTATTCAAATATTCTTACAAGACTTCTTTTTCTCTATGGTAGATTTAGAAACCATTCCATCCACCTATTCCAACCTCTTAACAACATTATATCTTCCTCAATTCAACATTATTAATATTATATATCTTACTTTATGTTACTATAGATTTATAATATTGTAAAAAATGACTATTCTTTTTATTTTCTAGTTTCACACATCTTAAGTCTTCAATAACACAAAACCTATCAAAAATATGCTTTGTTTTATCTTCACCTAGGTTACACTTGCCTTGATTAGTCTTAAGGAATTTTTTTAAATGAATTGAAGTTTAAAAAAAAATTACAATATATAAATATGATTTTCATACAACTTAATACATACTCAAACATTATAATACGAAAAAATACTATTTCAAATACTAACTTTTGGATGGAAACCAACTATGAGACTTCTTGAACAACCTATTATCTTGAAAACCTTCCTAAATAAAAATAAAACATGAACATGATCTATTAAACCTAAAAATACCTTATGGTAGACTTATAATAATTTATTTACATTATTAGTACAATTCTCCTACATCATATTACAACATAGAAAAAACACAAAATCTAATAAAACCAAAAATATCATAGTTGTTTTGTCTTAAGTCCTTATCAAAATCTCTGTTCCTATCATATGAGTAATGATTAATATAATTTAATCCAAAAATTTATAATTATCTAAGGGTACAATAAAATAAGTCTTAGTTTCATTCTAGGTTTTTCCCCATCCCAAGGATTTTTAACAAGGAAAAGGGTAAAATCGTGATTACTTAGTAATATATACATGTGAATGATTAAGTGTTTTTTATTGGTGTTTATCATGTATCTATTGTATAATATTTATTTTGGTTTCAATAATTTACATCTTTTTTATTTGATATTTACATGTTTATATGGTTATCATATACATATTTAATTTTTTCATAGATTAAATTTAGTAAGATCTTAGTTTATTTCATTTATTATTTTTTTGTGATTTATATTTTAATTAATTTTCATATTCTTATAATTAATTTCCTAGATATTAATATTTGATTACGATTTGTTTAAATATAATTATTGTCAACTCATCATTTTCCATCTTTTATCTTATGTTTTTTTCTTATTTATGTGCAATAGCATAAATCAAAAATGTTATCTTGGTTGTTAATACCAATGGTGCATTATGGGATGTGATCATTGAACATTTTATTTTTTATGTATTTTATGTTATAGGTTAGTCGAAGGTGAGTTTTTAAAAAACATCATCATGGTTATAAATATCATGGTTAATATTTCATAATTTCCACTAAAAGCATGATTTATCATAAATATAGCTCAAGATAGTGTTAGCACAAATCACTAAAATATCCAATCATCATAACACATCAAAATATCTAACCAAATCAAACATCAACTCATTTATCTAAATCATATATCTAATTAAATTAAACATCCAAATATAGTAATATATCTGAATAAACTATCAATAACATACATTATCCTTCACTTAAATAAAAACCAAAATGATAATCACTAATCTAACTCTCATCACCTCAAATATATTTACCCCTTTTAACAACTTGATCCCACATCAAAAAATAGAGATATGTTTATTCATTGATCCATTAGTTTATCCTAATCATAGGGATATATCATTCCTAAATATAATAAATATTATATATCATTCACATATTTAAGTCAGTTAAGAGACATTGTTCTGACATCTAAACCTAATGCTCTTTCTTCTTAACATACACCATTGATTTTTTCACATTCATCCTTAAACTAATCATTAATATCATCATCAACTAAACAAATCAATAGAATCAAATATTTTTAATTTCTTTTTCACCTATATAATTAATTGGGGAACATCCACACTTGTAGTTCATTAAAAAATCTATTAAAAATTTACTATTTCTCCCTTTCTTATACAATGGATTTTGGCACATCCAAAGCTGTAACTTTATCCATCAAAAAACCTTCATTATATAATTTATTATGTCATAATAAATCTATACAATCCAATTATCAAGTATACATATCTTACCAATCAAAAACATCAAATAAATTACATATTGTAATATTCAATACATTTATCCCAAACCATATCTTCTAGTGATGCATCCTAGCCATTTATTCTCCTCTCACATCTAACCATCTATTATCATTATCATTATTTAGAGTGATCATATATCTTATTCCTCCCTGTTTAATTCCTTGATGGGAAATTATCCATTATGATTTTAGTTTTAATTAATTTATTAAGTAAGATGTGATTTTTATTTATTTAAATACCACTACTTATAGCAGTCATAATGACATTTAAAATAATGGAAAATGTAGGGATCTAAAAATTTATCTCCTCCATCATTAATAATTTTATCATCATTTTACACCAATTAACATTAAATCAATTAACATGAATTATAATTATCATAATATCACTGTTAATATTATTCGTCTCCTTTACATATTATACCATCATCCCAACCTTACTCCTCCTTGTTATTATTCTCTACTAATTAATCATCTACTTAGCACCAATTTAATTATTAATAAAACCATCATAATTAATTAATTAATTAATTATATAATCCTTTCTAACTACCTCCAACTAACTCAGCATATAATCCTAACAAATCCCACAACTAATCCAAATATAATCTCACATTAATTACACTAACCTAATATAAAATCTCATAATATCATCCTTGATCTACAAACCATGCCTTGAGCTCCTTTCCACCACACTATAATTTTCTAAGGAATTTGAAATTATACATATCTCAACTTACATGTCCTCTCATATATTTTCCTCCATTTATAAAAAATTACCTTAGGTCTATCCTAGCCATTAATATCTCATTGTGTTTCCTATAAATAGAGTTACACCCCCATGAAAACCGAGATGGAAAATAATGGAGATGACCAATTTCAAGAAATCCATTTTCAATTAATGCAATAGTTTGATTATATTGATAGCAAATCAGTCATCCATAGGAATATTGAATTTTAAATAAAAATTATACATTAAACATAATTTAATCCATCTATCCATCAGTCCATCCTCAAAAAATAGTGAAAATATTATCCAACACAGAACATATCTTCAAAGGTAAAACAAGGTATAATTCATTTTGTTATCATGGATTTTGATTGATAGTTTTTATTCCTAATATCAGGTATTATGAATTTTATTAGAGTAGATGTTTTGAGTAAAGTTCTCATTTTTTTAGCATACAATACTAATTCATATTCCATGTAAGATAATTCAAACTTGTAACTAGTTATCTATATAAACTAAGATCAACAGGTTAAGTTGCCATGCCATTAAGCAATTTCACACCAAGTTAAAAAGGTTACCAATGGGTTTTCAATCCAACATATTAAACCTAGCTAAGAATTTGTATCCATATTTTCATCAAGAAATATTAATTATATCAAATTATTACTATATTAAAATGCCTAAAAAATAACGTAAATACTCAATCTATCATTTCAATGGTGTTCCTTAAATCACTTTTAGTGTAATAAATCAATGAACTATTTCTACTAGTAATGAACAAATCATCAACATATAAAAATATGATAATTATACCATTAGAAGTTGTTTTTTAAAATAGATTAGTATAATTTGAGAGCCACTACTAAAACCTTGAGCTATAAAAACATTAAATATTTTGAACTACTTTTCTATATGTGATTATTTCAAACCATAAACAACTTTATTTTAATTGAAAATAAAAATTTCATTTCATTTATGAATAAAACTAGGAAGTTGAGAAATAATTTTATTCATGAAGATAACCTTTCAAAAAAATCACACTTAACATCCATTTGATAAAAATTCCAATGCATACGAGCAACTAGAAATAAAACAACATTAACTACGGACATATTAGCTATGGGAGAAAAAAATTCTTTATAATCCATTCCTTAAATTTGAAAAAAAAAAAAAAAAAAAAAAAAACCATACTAATATAGATTTGTATTTTTATATTTGATTATAATAATTGAACTCAATATTGAATAATAATTTACAACTCACCAAATTTTAGTATGTAAGGAGAGTGACTAAGTCTGAAGTATGATTAGATATTAAAGAGTTGTATTCATCATACATAAACATTTACCAATCAAGGTGAAATTAAGTTTGTTTAAATGTATGCGGATCATTATTTTTATTTATTTTATATGTCAAATCATAGTTTCAATTATGATTCCTACTTATTCAATTATCATTAATATCTACATCAACACTAGAATCTTGATGTGGCCTCCTACCACATATCCTTTAATTACACAAATCCATTCATAATGCAATTAATATCAAAATAAATCTTCTAATAAAAATCTTATAAAAAATATAATATTATCACAATCATTCCTCTCACAATTCTCATTAATCATCATCAAATGCATTACACATGGAGTAGCTTCAACAAGCTATCCTTCGTTATACATACGAACTTGGCATTCCAGATCCAAAGAGGCACAAAGGCTTTCCTCTCTTTATCCTATCCCAAAATTTAATTCCTTAAACAAATATTAATTCTCTCATATATATATTAAGGATAAAATAATAAATAAAGGAGACAAATAAACATAATCCCCACACTTCACATGGATGAGAAATCATGAAGGAAGATTGGTCAACCAGGCATCTACATCCCACATCCACTTGGGAGAATCATGATAAATCAAGGAGTGAATTCCAATAATTCTATGTTGTATTCCATATGGGAGGAATGATAACATAAGACAAGGTTGCACCAAAGTAAAATTGAACCACCCTTCACATGGGTTCACTATTTATTGAATAGTAAAAGCTAGTCACATGTGAAAAGTGGAAAATAAAGATCATATCCTTATACAAGGTTAGTACACCACCATGTTACTTTATATAATTTATTCCCATGCCACATATTCAATCATTAATATTGAAATAACACCTCACCATTATAAATAGTGTCACCACATCATCAATGAATAGTGCTACATGAATGGTGTTTTTCCACCACATAATTCTCTTTTGGTTGAAAATAACTCAGATCCTATGATTTGACATGTTTTTATCCATTTCATTTATTCTTAAAAAATTAAAAATACATTCCACTCTATTTTTGGTTGATCTACGATTGCTTAAGCCCTTGAATGTTCTTACATTAGACATTTGAGGTAATTAATGTGATTTAATGATCATATAGAGTGGGTGAGTAGTAGAACAACCTTCCAATCATGACGTAAAATGACCATATAATCCAATTAAAATAAACCATGTGAACGTGGATAACTTTCATTTCTTTCTCTTCCTATTCTAACGTCTACATAATTGCTCTAAAACATTCATCACAGGATTGCAAAATACCCTCTAAAAACATCTCCATATTCTAATGGATTTAGATGTGGGGAAAATACCACCATCAAAAACTGACCTCCTCCACGAATATTTTTTTATCATCCATATTATCTTTCTATATGATCTCAATTCCACCATTAACCATCCACCTCCACAAAAATCCCTCTTGGCTTTGTTCATCCATCATCAAACCACATGTTAAATCTTATTCCAAAACATCATAAATCATCATCACTTATAGCTCCTCTCTCATGGTTGAATCATAATTCTCTACACTCTCATCACATGCACATACATTAAGGAAAACAAAATCCCCTCAACATTCACTTCACCATGATCTAAAGGAATTATATAAAATATTATTTTGACAACCTTTATTTCTTCTTATTCTTCCACATTAGGCTAAAAATGAGTCTCCACATGTGCACTCTTTTTAAAAAAAATATATTATATGGTTGTAATATTAACACAAACCAAATATTCATCCCTACATTCTTCTAAAGAATCTATCAACTCATATTCAACACTAAAACATTAGGTCTTTCAACATATGTATTTTGTTGCACAAAAATTTCTTCCATTTTTAACACTCCATGGGTACAATATTTTTCTCCTTTTAACTCTTCATGGATAAAAAATTCAACTCCTTGAAACTCCCTAAGGATGCAATTTTATTCACACAAATTCCATACTACTTGACTAGAAACATCTCACACATGCAACTCTACATTGTTTTCAATCATGAAAATTTTATCCCACTAATAGGAACACACAATATCTCTACCAGTTTCAAATTATGGGTATCCTTCATATACTTGAAAAAACCCACCTCCACATCATACTCATGCAACTCCATTTAGATGCCTTTTATTTACATTATACTTACAATCCTCTTCTATTTGATTGTCTTTGATGGCATTTTCCTTAATCATCTTCTCTTCATTCTCTTTATACAACTCTCCATAGTTATGTTTTTTATCTCTCCATGTGGTTATCTCTCTCTTCAATATATCCATTTTTTATTTTAAGGAGTCTATCATATCCCACATTAAATCTTCTTCTTCGACTTTTTCACATTCTTTAATCATCTCTACCAATATCTCCAATAGTCTTCTCCATGTCTTTAATCTTCTTCTCCCATTCTCTTTCTAATGGAATCCTTCCACTCTTCTTCTCCATCTTCATCTACATACTTAAATAAATAAAAACACTATCATATAACATTCTTTCAACACTTTTCTCATTAAAATCTCTCACACACTCTCTATACAGGGAATTATAATTTTCTTTGATACTACTTGATGTAGTTGTGATACCATTTTATGTCACTTCCTACCATAGCTCCCTTAATTACATAAATCCATTGATAATGCAATAAATATAAAAATTAATCTTCGCATAAAACCCTCATAAAACACATAATATCATCACAAGAATTCCTCACACACTTTTCATTAATCATCATCAAAAGCATTACACATGGACTAGCTTCAATAAGCTATCCTTCATTACACATAAAAACTTGGCATTCCCAAGCCAAGGAGTCACACAGGCTTTCCTCTCTCTATCTTATCCCAAAATCACCTACCTTAATCAAAGATTAATACAATAATATATATAATAAGGAGATAATAATAATGAAAAGAGATAAGTAAACATAAGCCCCACACTTCACATGGAGGGTAAATCATGAAGGGAGAATGGTCAACCAAGAATATACATCCCACATCCACTTGGAAGAATCATGATCAAGTAAAGAGTAAAGGCCAAGAATGATACATTATATTCCACATGGTAGGAATTATAAAAAATTACAAATATCCACTAAAGGAAAAAAATTCACCCTTCACATGGGTTCACTATTCAATGAATAGTAAAATCTAGTCACTTGGGAAAAGTCAAAAGTGAATAGCATCTCCTTAGACAAGGTTGGTCCACCACCATGTGCTCCATGTGACTTCACATAATTACATCCCATGACACATATGTAATCAATAATACATCCATTATACCTCATCAAGGTGAATAGAATTTGCAACATCATCAATTATTAGTGTTTCATTAGTAGTGTTTTGTCACCACATCAAACCTTCTATAGTTATCTTTGCCCAATCAGACATACATTTATGTGGAGAAAGAAATGAAGATGGAGTAGGAAGACTATGAGTATAAACATGATTATGCACAACATAATTTTTTCATCTTTTGAATCAAAAGGAAAATAACCATAAACAATATCAAGAGATTTTGAAGTAGTAGCATAACCAAGCACACCATTTTATGAACTTATAACATCTCTTTCAGTAGATATTTTTTTAATTTTTAGGATCATATAATATAAAATACATATACTTTTTTATCATAATGAACAAAGATTAGTGCATGATTTTCATTATAACTTATTATGTTTGTCTTTAAAAATATTTTAAAAAACATCATTACCAAAATCATGCAAATGCTACAAATTAGGATTTTGACCACACCAAGATTCTTTAGATGTAATCTATAAGATAAATTTTGTGAGAGTCATATTAATGAGATAAACAATAAAACTTATATATTTATCCAAAAAATTATAATTTTAATTCTTAGAATGAAACATATACTTATACAACTCAGCAATAGTCCTATATTTACATTCGTTAATAATATTTTGATTAGGTGTTTAAGAAACAATATTTTCATGTTTAATATTTTTCTACTTAAAATATGTAATAAAATAATTATTAACATATTTAGTGCCATTATATGTTTTAAAATATTCAAATAATGGATTGATTATTTTTCAACAAATGGATGAAATTCAATGGAAGTATCCAAAACTTGATCCTTCATTTTCAAGAAATTAATCCAAACTCATCTAGTGAAATCATAGATAAAATTTATAAAATATTTCATAAATTTAATATAAGTATCTTTCATTGCACACATAATATAACAATGAACTAATTTTTTTTTTATTTGCACGCTAATAATTTTTTAAAGGAAAATATTATGTGTAATTTAAATCCATACATCCACTATAAACAGATTCACAATCAAGAATTACAAAAAAAGATTGCACCATATTGAGTTTATGTATAAGTGAAATGTTTTGGTAGATGATATATTCTAATATTTCATTCCATATTCCACCATCAATACAATAATATAAAGCATGGGTAGCAAAAGAAGAAGAGAATTTAGTAAACTTAAAATAATTCACCATTATCCATAATGGTTGTATTAACAAATTTAAAATCTTTATTGGCTGAATTAACATAACAATTAATTTCAAAAAGTTCAAATTTATTATCTTATCAAAATAAGTGTTGAGTGGAAATTATATTCATGTTTAAATTAGGAATAATCAAAACATCATATAATTCAGCATGAGGGATTATTTCATACACCTTTAACATTTAAAAAAAGTATGATTTTAATTAATTTAATGATATTTAAAATTATATGGTTCTAAATAATTAAATAAATCAACGTTGGATGTCATATGATAATTAAAACCAGAATCAACAAACCATTTAATATGAAAAGTACAAAAAACATAGCTAAAAGCAACACTGGAATTATAATTTTGTTGTTTGAGTCTTATTTCTAGTACTATCATCAATTTTTACTTTAAGATCTCCATTTTTAGTGTCACATTTATTTTGGAAGTAATTATCTTCATCATGAGTGTTTTGATAACAATTGTTACATTCTAAATTTTTCTTAGGTTTTGATTTCTATTTCTTATAAATTTTTATCATTTGTGTCATTAAACTTAACATAATAATTTTCCATATTTGTCTTAGTGTCTAGACACAAAAACATGTTCATTAGCCTTAAGACTACCAACTTATAATAAATTTTATGCTTGTTAATGCAACAAATTAAAAAATAAATCAAACATCAGCTAAAAATCTAATTTAGGAATAACAAGTTGTAAATGAATATTTTTAACAAATTGTTGAAAAGGTTTAGTTAAGCATTTTTCATAACAATGTGAGTCAAATTTAATTCTAAAATTTTAACAACTAAACTAGTCAATAGAAAATTTAAAAAAATAAACTTTCATCTAAAAGTCAATCATTATTTTAAAATTATTATACTTTAAATTTGAAAGATGATCTTAAAATTGAATTTTATAAGTTTCATTTAGAACATCATGAAACATTTTAAGATTACACAAAGAAAGGGATCTAAGGGAATAACCATTGAAGTTCACATGAAATCAGGTGTCATATCAATACCAATAAAACATAATTTTTCTTCATTTTTCACTTTTCATTGTACTTTAAATTTGATGGATGATTTTTATTAAGTTTAGTTTTCTTATATTTTATGATGCATACTAAGTTTTTAAAGATTAAAATGTATTGAATATGTGATTTGAGAAAGTGGTAATTGGTCAATGTGATTATTAATTCTATAAATAATAATTTCATCTTATCGCTAAATCTCAAATACAAGAAAATTGAAGAATTAAAGAAAACACTCATACACTAAATATTTCAAAAGAGAGGTATGAGGATGCAAAAAATGATGACCAAGCAAATTTTACTGGAGGATGGAAAATATTTAACTACTTTAAATTTTTATATTAGCCAAATGAAAATAGAGTTAATATAAAGAAAAATTATGATTTTACTTTTGAAGTGGAATGAGAAAACAAAATAGTTTTTTATATTTTGAGAAAAATATATTTTTAATACATATGATTAAAAAAATGGTTCAAATGAACAAATGTATTTGTCTTTTAAAAATATGTTTTGAATCTGTAAATGCATATTGAATGTGGAATTAATTAATTTATTTTAATGTTAATGAAAATTAAAATATAATACCTTTAAAATAACATTATCAAAGTGTCAAATTAAATTGAATTGATGTGATATTATTTTCAATTATAAATTAGATAAATTATTTGTTATTTATGTTCTTAAACTAAAGTTTATAAAAGGTAAACATGGATGATAAGTAAATGTGAGAAGAAAATGATGAAAAGAGAAATAATATAAATTAAAAACTATTAAATCATGCACATTGAAACTAGAAAGCTATAGATATCTAAACCCCATTTTGTTAAAAATAACATGCATTAATAAAAATGTTTTAAAAAGTTAAAAAAAAAAATTGTCAACAAGATAAAATGCCTCAACATAAAAAATGCCTCAGAAATATTGAATATGTAAATGCAATGCAAGAGAAAAAATAATCAAACAAATATTTGCACCATGTGGGAAGACAATTTATAAATGACAATTCAATGTACCAAAATTATGTAAAATACATGTTAAATTAATATACCAAAAATTTAATAAACAAAATAAATCAACCATCATAAAAAGAATTAATAAATATGAAGGTATAATATTTTGGGTATGGAGTGGGTATGGAGGAGGCATACAATTAAAATAAAATTCATTTGAAAAATAAAAACTAAAAAATTCAAAGGAACAAATACAATGAAGAAAAACCTTAGAGGGAACAACACGTGATATAGTGAAGGTATGATAAAATGGAATGATATATAAGATAAGGAATAGTATGGTGTGAAAAGAAAAATAATCAAAAGAAATTAAAAATTTAACTCAGTATGAAGACAAAAATTCAGAATTATTATGCTAAACAAATTAAAACACAATAGGCAGAAGGGATAACTAGAAACAAAACATTATGCTTACACCAAATACTAGATGAAGAATTTAAAATTTGTTTTATGCATAAATATAGGTTATGGAGGGTGACAAGAGTAAACAAGTAGAGTATTAATATGTTATATGATATTGAGAAAGAATGAAATTCCAAAAAAAATTATTAATAATCGGTTTAATATTGAGTCTGATTGTTTATAAATAAATAAAATTAAAAATGAAAAAGAATAGATTTCCACTACTTATCAAACCTTTATATGTACTAATCATCATCATAAAATATATTTCCAAATACAAAATAACTAATTTATTATTGGTTTATGGTTGATATTAGTACTATTATATAAAAATGGAAGAAAAAATATACACAGATGATGAAATTTGGTGAAAAAATTCTAGAATTAATTTAAAAATTCTCCTTATGAGAAACCTATAATTCCAGGTGAAAATCAAGTATGAAAAATAAAGAATATATTCAACTTAAGGATTAATATAAATGGTGAAAATACACTATAAAACATATGAAATGGTGTAATCCCTTAGAATAAAATGTCAAAAAAGCTATATTCTCCATTGAAGTGTTATAATCACTCATCAATCAATGTTTAAAAAAATGTCGTATAGAACCATGAAGTAAACTATGCCAAGATAGTTAAATTAAATTTTGAAAGAATAAAATAATGAAATAATAAAAGAATAATTTTTCCTTAAATTAATACAAATGACAAATGTTAGACACAAGTTTTTAAGTGGTGAAAATGAATTACAGAAAAAACTTCCTGCATTAAGAAATCTTACGAAGTAATATTATCCAATTACTATATTATTAGAATAGAATAAAATTTATAATAATTATTATATTAAATTTTAAAAGTGATTAGGAGAGATATATTTAAATATATTAGGGATGGAAGAGAGAGTAAAAAAGAATCAATAATCCCCATGAGTTGCGCTGGAAGTGTGTGTAAAGTGTGGAAGGAGTTACATGTGACACAAAAATCCCATATTCCCTTAAAAGGGACAAAAAATGTGTGACACGTCATAAAATATAAATTTATGTTAATTAACAACTCACATAACTATAAAATTTACACATGCTAAAAAACATATGATAAAAAGATTAACCCAAATAAATGGTAATCCTACCACATCACGGCCTTGATATTTTGAATATTGACCTTGAACCATTCATGAGATACAAAGTGACTCAATTATTTAAAATATTTTACTTAAAATAATAGTTAGAAGGATTCATATAATATTAATATTATTTCATAATTAATAAAATTTTATCCACATGGTAGAGGTGGTCCCCGCATACTTATATTTGGATCAATATATCATCAATGAACATTAATATTTTTATATATAAATGGATCAAATATGAATGCCATGTAAATTTGAAATGTATACAAAGCATATTTATATAAAAGAATCCATAAAGAAAAAGATTATTATGTCTCTCCTATTATTATTTTACAATATAAGGAATATCCTCTTCTTTATTTATGAAATCCTAATTAAATATCTACTTTTAAAAATTAACGTAACCATTTAAATAATATAGAAAATCATAAACTAAATAAATAAGAAAATTTTATTTAATGTTGCATCCATTGAGTGTTGAATAGTTTATAAATGTGTGATATTTCACAAATTTCATATCCATCATCACCATTGGATAAGAATATTCAATTTGACTATCAAATATATTACTAACTTCTAACATCTCGTGTACCATTTTCAGAATATCAATCTTTTTTTGCATAAAAATACCTATATGTCTTGATTATTAGTGGTTATCCTCTTGGTGAATGTTTAATTAGATGATTATGTTCTATATTTATAATTAAATATTTTATCATATCTAAAATATATATTAAACATTTGTCCAAAAATCACATAAGATATGGCCTCATTAGTATGTTTTATTCTTCTTCCTAAAACATAATCATGCCAACAACGATACTAAATTTCATTCCTGATCACTTTTTGTGGAACCTTTTTAATTTAAATGTATTGAATTTGAAATAAAATTATTTGAATAGATT
>JARHVA010003500.1:522500-542500 GCA_037957365.1 Torreya grandis | reverse complement strand
GTAACACAATATCCTTAACCCCTCATGACACCTTGAAAATAACTAACCTGAGATCGAAACTCAATAGCTAAAACCAATAAAATCATACATATAGTAAATAATAGCATAGGTCCTACCAATAACACCTTCTACCTTGTTTGTAATTCCCTTTTGGAGGAGATAAAATTTAAATGTAGGTCAATTGTAAAGAGTTCCACATAAATATTTTACAAAATCTAAGATGAAAGGGATTTTGACTACCCATCCCTTATATTGTTTGATAGATAGAGCACTAAAAACCCCCCTAAATCTCTATGTCTAAGGATTTGAAACTTCCCCACCAAAACTAATGATATTTTATTGACTTATAGTATCTCCTTTTAGACTATCAACATGACTTAGATGGTTACTAGAGACCAAATAAGAAAGTTGAGTACCTTCTCTTCTCCAACGACTATCAAAATTCATTAATCTCCCTTTGAAACTTAAATGTTGACATTTATCTTCATATTTAATATAAAATAAGTAATAATTATCTTTCCCAATGGTGTGAGTAGTAAAAACCTCTTCAAAATAGGTAGAAGACTAGTCCAGTCAATGACATACCAATACTAAATCTTCCCACAAGCCTAGCTGGCCTATTAGATCTTACAGAGGTTATATTCCCCTAGTTCCTATTACAAGAATTCCCCATAAGATTATTTCATATTTTCAACCATGTTCTTGACCAAACATAGTTTATTTCCCCTAGAAGAAACTTGATAAGATTAAATCCATCACAAAGGAAGTAGCTAGTGGAAAACGATGAACAAAGAGGGAAGGACTTAACTATTTACCAAAGATTACAAAGGAAAAGGCTGAACCCTTCAGTAATTAGCCAAGCTAAAGCATATTTAAGGTATCCTATTAAGATATTCCCAAATATACACTCTAATTTATTAAATAAACCAAAACAAAACCCCACCTATGAGACCATATAATATACCAAAGATAAATAAAAAAATCAAGATAGTCTAGATCTAGGTCATCAACATTTCCCTAATCATTTTATCTCTTAGAAACTTATTTCAAATTCACTCTCTCACTCCATCTCTTGGTCAACATCATAATCAAAATTACGACATTTCATATTAGGTAAATCATAATTTTTTATGTTGTTCATTATATACCTAAATAAACATAGTTGTGATGTTCTTCAGTTATAATATTGATCAAAGTTGTTTCCTCATAATATATATTCATGTTTTATGGTAATGAGTTTGCAATGAAAATTTATTTAAAGAGGATATGAAGGGATAAACATGGGAAAATATCAAATATAACTAGACCATAAGGTAGTCGAGATACATCACGTCTCTTTGAAAATAATTTATTTTCTATACATATCCTTAGAAAATATATTTTTTAGTTAAGGAATATATTTATGGGGTAATGGAAATTTATATTAGAAAGATAAATAAAACTTATTTTTAAAATTAATATAGTCTGATTATTTTTCTTCAAAAAAATTATGTAGACATTGAAAAAATCAAAGATCAATTACTCACAAAAATTGAAACCAAACAATGTTTTCCCAATATATTGAATTGATATTTTATGAATTGATATTATGTATGTGAGATGCCATAAAAACAACTACAATATTTTATATATGATTTTAAATTAATAATCACTAACCTTTTCCTTGTATAAATACCCATGATGACCCATTTAGTTTTAAACATTTTTTAATGAAAATTTTGAGATCATGCATTGGCCCTTTTGTAATAATAGACAATGTCAAATGATTCATCTATCTTGTCCATTTTAAGATATGTTTGATAGGATTATCATCACTTATTTATAATTTAATCAGAGCATATTCTTTAGGGGTTCTTTTTAAACCCACATTTATATTTGTATTAGTACCTTAACCATATAGGTTTGAAATGTTTGGAATATAGTGCTTTGGGATCACCATTCATTGTTTATTTTTTAGTGCTTTACTTATTTAAATAGAAATGATTTTAAGATATTTTAAATCTATAAAATTATATTATAATTGGATGTATATTTAATTCCATTGGTTTACTTTTTGTATTTTATAGATAGTTATATAAACTGTTCATTTCTTACGTTTTTCCTTTCATTAGACAAAAATAATTTTTTATTTCTAAGTTTTTTTCTTTTTAAAATATTGTCATCTAGTATTTAAATAAGGATCATACTTTTATTATAACTCAATTTTAACAATATTCTTGAGATAGTGGAAATTTTTGTTTCACTTCAATACATTAAATATTCCATGCATACTAACATTGATTAGAGTATATGACCTATCTTCATTACTATTGTAGGAGGGGGTAGCTAATATGATTTAAAATTATGTTCTTATATAAGATAATATAATATCTAAGATATATACTTCATTAACCATAGTATATGTGAAAATATAATTAATTTTATCTCTTTCAAAGAATAATATTTTTTGGGTTTCAAAATATTTTTTGGAGCAACAACTAGATTACAAATAGTATCATTTCACATACTACCGTATAAACCTAGTTGTTTTTTTAGAAAACCTATATTATTTTATGCAAGGTGACTAAAATTTCCATCTCAAAAAAATGATATTGAATAAGTAAATTTACACATGCATCCCCATAAGTATAGTAATAAGTTTCATGATGGGTTTTATTTTGATAATTATTATGATTTTTTAACTAATATTCATAACTTATACATAGAAGATATGAATATACAAGATAATATATTTTTTATTTACTCATGTACAATATAAACTTAAATATAAACATGTTTCCTCTAGTTAATAAATAAAATTCAACATTTATTTTCAAGAGAAGATGTAGATCTCTCAAATCTTTCCATCTCCAAGATCACTAAGGACCTACAGGGCATCCAAGAAAAAACATTGGTAAGTTTCAAGATTATATTATGTTAAGCAAAAATATGTATCCTTATATTATTGGAGATTATTTTAATAAAGATTATTCATGATAACAATTATTTTATGAGAAACATAAATTTTATGACTCTAATTATTTTAGATTATAATTCTAAAGTAAAAATGATACCTCCCATTTTATTCATCGTTGTAAAGGAATGAGTAGATATCAACTAAATTTTAGGTCCCAATAATAATCAGGTAAATTATAAGTGTTTGAGATTTTAAAAAAAAAAATTACATATATGTTCTAGTAAAATTTTGTCTTTATAATTCTACATTTTAAACCCAATAAACTCTACCATGCTCTTTAAGCTAAGATAAATCTCATTTTTTAGGTTTTGTCTTAGGAAACATATAGATTTAATATAGTTTCAACTTTATGCCAAATGGAAAAATGATGTAATTGAGGTACCCCTATTACTAAATTAATAATATATTGGTTGCATGGTGAGTATATTTATTTAATCAGTCTTTCTTTCTTCCATTGAAACTTCATTATCTAAAATCAAAATCATATTCAAATTTCTTAATTCAATTATATCTATTCAATACATTTCAAAATTTATCCTAAAAATCTAATATTATTATTCCTTAATTTATGATAATGTATTTTATTGGTCTTATCTTAAGGGTTTTTATGTTGTCTTCTTATATTTCTCTATCTATAATAGCTTATGTAGTCATTGTATCTATATTCTAGTAGGGTTGCTTTGTTTCATTTATTTGAAAAAGTACTAATACAGTTATCTTCCATAATTAAAAATGATTAATTTTTAAATATGTGTCAACCATAAGTATGATATCTTATGTCCATAAATTTCTATTTAAATAACAATCAACACATGAATGAAATAAATTGTAGTATCTTAAAAAAAAATAGTAATTTAAATTAAGTGTTATCCTTCATATTATATAGAGTACAATATTTGTAAATAGATGATTTATGATTAAAATCATAGCTTAGATTAGAATTGAAGTGCATCCATGAAAATACACATTATAAAACATAGAAAATGATATAAAATTTACTCTATTATTACATACATAGGAGATTGATTTGTTTAATACTCAAAAATACATTTACATTAATAAATAAGTAGTTTTATGTATTTTATGAGATTATCACTTGTAAATTCAACTGCACATGTAAATTTACATTTTTTAACCTTGTTAGTATGTGAATCTAAACCTAAAATGGAGTTGTGTCACAATTTTGTGAACATTTTTGGTTACCATTAGGACCATAAACATGGTCTTAGCATCAAGTTGATACAAATAGTCATGCTCAAGGACTATGCACTATAATTAATAACCCAACTATTATTAGGATAGTTCTAAATTATCATTTTATAATTTAATTTTATTTGCTTTGACTTATAGGTATCTAAAATTAGTTATTCATGTAAACTAAAATTAGAAGTGATTATTTATTGGGTTATGCATTGATACAGTAAGTTTTTTCCATTATGATTTATCAACTCCTCAAAATATTTATAGAATCATAGAGTAATATATGATAAAAAAAACTATGCTAAGAACATATCTAATATGTGTTAGATATGCATTAGATAATAAAATGAATCTAATCACTTATCTATTTATATATTGAAATTTTATTTGTAGGAATTGACATGTATAATTGAATTCCAAATACTATAAAAGTGAAAGGAAAATGAGAAAAATTAACATATTGTTTTATGAAACACTATCGTCCAAGAATGTATATAGAGTATAAATAAATATCATGACCATATAGATGATATCAGTAGGTGATAATATGATATAGATTATTTTAAAAAGTGTCAAGACTCTATGAATTATCCCAATAATAGGAAAAGATAAGCACAAAGCAGATGTACACGTGACATAAACAAGGTGGAATATGATTTCATTGGCCTTAATGTCATCGTAATAGCTAAATGATGTAAAATTTTGATTATTGACCCATAAATAGAAAAATGTTTGTTAAATATATAATATAGTAATGAATAAATACCCATGGTTCATTTTTTATTGAATACATTTAATCCATTTTGAGTTCCATGCTCAATCACAATGTATATGATGTGTGCACACACATCAAAGGAGAATATATTAAATATAAATATCTATGATCTGGATGAAAATAAATATCATTCAATCCCATATTTCATTTTAAGGAAGGAAATATGTGTTTGATGTACTGATGACACTTTAAGGAAATATTTCATGATATGGATGCCAAAGGCTAGAAAGGATATACTTAAATATAATTTAGACATAATGGAATGTTATGTTCCTAAGCATAAAAATTAAAATAATATAATATAAGTAGGTATATTTAAATATTTTTTGATAAAGAAAAAATTGCTTAATAATGCTAACAAGGAAATTCCATTTGTATTCATACAAAGACAACAAGTAATCATGACACATTATAAAAAAAAAATGTTCTTGAATAGTTAAAATAGACAACATGAGGAAATATGTATATTGTCATGTCTAATTTTAAAGTGAGTATAATATTCCTGCTTGTGGTTTTAAATGTGTAATATAAATTTATTTATGACATTTTTAATAAATATATTATAAGTGAAATTTTATTTTCATATTAGCATTTGGAAAAACAACCATAATGCCATATAAATTTGTGATTAATATAATATAATTTAGCAAATGATGATAAAATTATATTTTGTTGTAATATAAATATATATAGTTTTCATTCATATCATCAATTTTATTTATTTTAATAATTATAGTAATTAATAAAAATTATTTGTTTAGATAACTAATAAAATAATTAATAAGATAATGACATAATTAATTAAAAATTTAATTAGTAATTTAATTAGAAATTTAGTTAATTAATTAATGAAATAATTATTTAGTTTATCATTATAGAAAATTTAAACAAAAATAAATTATTTTAAATTTTGAATTAATCACTACTATTTATTTATTTATTATTACACCCTTTATTTTAAATATTATTAGATAATAGAAAATCAATTGATGTGTCTCATTCATTTCACAAAAATAATATTGAGAGATAGATATTGTTGCAAATATTAATTGTGTACCTTTAGTAAATTTAGCATAGGTAATTAGCTTTTATACTGAGGATGGTTAGTGTTTAACACTAATTTTGGAATGTGTTTGTATAGGTATTATAATTTAGAAATAGTTAAATAACAAAGGTGATAAAATAATATATAACAGGCCATTTAATTCTTAACTTGGATAAATCAATATTTAAATTATCATACTGAGATATGTTAAATATAGATGCACTAATTTTAAAATATGTTTAATTTTTTTAAATAATAAGCATAAATGATAATTATTTGGGTTTAAAATTTAAATGAATATATTGAATAAAAATAGATTTAAAGTGTGTAGGATCAATATTTTGGACCAATAGTTAGATTTAGTAGATTATACTTATATATCCATAAATGCCACCATCAAATTTAGACACTATTGTCGATGCTAGTGTCTTGCTTTGACATATATGTCCAATATGGATTAAATACTGGATCTAGATGTGACCAACTTCAATTTTATGGGTTTTTTACACCTTTATTTTTATGTATTCTGATTTAAGATAAAGGTGGTCCCTCTTTGATGATTGATCAAACCCTAAATATTCACCCTTATTCACCCAAGTTGGAATTAATTTGTTAATAATGGATGAGTAGGATTATGGTGATGAGTCAACCTGAAATAATCCTCTAATAGTGGGCATTACCTACATACCCAATACTTTAATAAGGGATTTAAACTTATTTAATTATCCCCTATGTGTAGGAAAGTGTGTTCACAAGATTGAAGTATGTTATATGATGTTGCATGTAATGATCTAGCTTGTAAATTGACAAATATCACTCATGAGATTATCTTTGAATTCTTAAAACTTTTAATACAATTTATTTTATTCTTTACAAGAAAAAATGGGGATGAATAGGGAAGAATAGATTGGTTGTGTAGTGTATTTATTTAGCTTTAGTGGGTTTTTGTTACATATCGATTACATATACCACACCTTTGGAAAATATCTTATGGCATGGTTTAATAAAACAAATAGACCAACCCATAGGTTTGGAATAATTTGTAATTTTAATGAATTTTGGGAGCTAGACACCAAATAATGGTGTAGACAGACCGAGATTGAACATCTAGTATAAGAACTCTTCATGTCAAGAGTTATTCACCTCAGAACAAACCCATACTCCCCAATATTTCTTGTAAACAAAAAGGATGGGTTGTGGCACCTTTGCATTGACTTCCATGCCATTAACCACATCACTATCGAAGATAAATTCCTAATTTTTTTCATCAATGAGCTTCTTAATGAGCTGCACATGGAAAAAACATTCTCCAAATTAAATCATTATTTTGTATATCATCAGATCTATGTGCATGTTGATGAAATTCCAAAGATAACCTTCTACACTCATGAGGGTCACTATGAATTCTTGGTCATGCCAAATGGCTGATATCCTCCACAAAGATAAAAAATAAATAAAGATATAAAAATGAATGAAAATTATTTTTATCAACTTTTAATATATTTTTTTATTACACGTGACGTAATTCACCAAAATGATATAGATCAAACTAAGATATAAGCAATTAGTCATAATGAGATGGTGAATGTGAGCCTATTGGTAGTAGGGAGGTATATAAATGAATGGTAGATTCTTGAATGATATTTTTCAATTTTACGAGAACGAGATGCCAAAAAAAATTATTTTTAATAAATACATTTCCAACCCTATAATCTAGTATTTCATTATGATGAATTTACTAGGTTAAAAGAAATAAATTTTTACTTTGGTGTGTACAACACACCTTTCCTCTTTTTATCCCGCTTTAAGTGTTTTTCTAGTTTATGACCTATAACCAAGATCATGTTACATTATAAATCAGTGTTTATAATTTATAATTTGAAATAATTAAAATTATTAAAAATAAATAGATTGAGGAAAGAGTACAAATGTGTTTTATTGTAACCATGTTGCCACTTGACATTTTGAATTGGTAATGTTATTTAATTATAAATAATTTGAGAATTGAAAGGTTCATAGTTGAATATTTTATATTTGAAGATGGATATTGGAAGGTATTATTCCTCTTATCATGTACAAGGACAAGTGTAATGTGAATATTGAGATCATTATATCTCTATCACACAATTGAACTGTGGATATATAATATGGTGAAGGTGAGATTTTTAATCAAACCATCCTATAAATATGGTGATATTACATTATTTGATAACTAAAATATATAAAATTTGTGTGGTGGAATTATTGAATCACTTCAACATATAAAATGATCCAACTGTTATAGCATAAAAAGATCAATAATAATACATATTGATGTAATTTATGCATCTTTTTTAGAAGTATTATTGATAATTATTTTATGGTTTTATGAAATTTCATGAAATATACACCTATAATATTTATAATATGTAATATTTTTGTCATAAATCTAAAAAAACATGTTTCAAGTTTATGCAAAATCAATGCAATATATAAGATTCTTACCCAAGTGTAAATCTGAATCATGAAACTAAACTAGAGTTTGTGAAAGTGTGGAGGTCATGTATTTATGATATTCACACACTTAATTTTACATATAATGAGCACATATATAAGTTTGTATGTAAAATAACCCTCAAAAAATGGAATTGCATTATCAGAGTACTTTTTGGACTACTACATGGCCCAAAGTCTCACGTGTTGAAGGAGACAAAGTTCCTTCAATGTACTCATGAAAATTACACAAAAATAGATAGAGTAGATATAATATAAATATATATAGGGTAAGAAATTATAAATGATGCTTTGGTGAAGCAAGTTTACCAAAGGGTGAACCATGGGGTTCAGGGCATATCGGTGTACAAGTACATGGAGAAGTCATGGGAATCATATGTGCCACAAGATCTTATACATAGGTTAATTTATAGGTCCTCAACCCTTGACATGTATCTAAATCCACTTATTAGGTTCTAGTTCTATTTTATGATGGTTAAAGGGTCACTTCTTGACACAAATGTAAAAAGACAACTTTACATACGATTTGGTCATTTAGCTACAATAAGCTTATGGAAAGAGAACAAGGTCTAATTATATTTCCAAAATTAGGTATGATTTCTAAAATAGTAATCATAAAATTATCAACCATAAATTTATTTTAAAACATGCATATTTATACAAAATTCCATGAGAACATGACATATTTTATTATTGCCCAAAAGAGTGTATAACCATGAAAAATAGTGAAAGTTGAAGTATTACAAGTAGCTAATTTGGTGCTACCAACAAAGGTAATTAGATTCCACTTATGTTTAATGTCATTTCACCATTATTGGATTTATGTCAAGTTCACAATTTTTCCATTCTATTAACTTGAAAGATGTTATATAAAATGTGAGTAATGGTACGATTTATGATAAACTCTATATTTACTAGATAGGATATAGTGGGTGTCTTGGGATTATATCATACAAAGAGATATCATATTATATAATATATAATGCATATATAATTAATAATAAGAAGTAATTAATATAAAATATATATATATTTCAGCTAAGCACATATTTTCCTATCACTGATTATTCAACAATTCATTGCATTTAAAGTAACAAAAACATTTAGCTCATACTAAATCACTTATTTACCAAATATTTTATTACCATGGGATAATAATTAATTCATTATTATATCATGTAGTTAAATTCCATCCATATATGTTGTTCATTAAAATTATCAAGAACCTTCAATAACTAGTTTCTTATCATTTCCCTATAACAAGAATTTTAGTTAAATGATAAAATAACTTCATGTAATATCATTCGTAAGTACAATCATACATATATGAGTGATACATATTTTAAATATGAATAAGTATAGAAATAATATCAGCATCATAGGGTTTATCTCATAAGCTGAAAATATAGCATTCGTATTTTCTGTAGTATCTCACTCAAACTAGGATTTCCAGTCATACATGGAATGAGTAGAACCCAAATAAAATTACATAAAAGTATCTATATCAATATAAAATTACTGAACATGCTATAACATGATAGAATATATTTATTTCTAAGCCATATAAATGAATTCAAAACACATGTTTGACCTTCCCTTATTTAAATAACATCAAGCATAAGAGAATAAAATACCAATAGATTTTGTTTGGTAACACAAGGAAATTATGATCACTGTCTTTCATCATAACATTTGAAATAAGACTAACCATCCCTCAATAATTTGTGTAATTTATTTCATAATTTATCCCAACTTATGACAAGTACTAGTCAACTATTGATTTAAATATAACTCAAAATTTTATTTAATTTTAGTAGTGTAATAAAAAATGAAACTAGGAAAGTAATCTAATGATAATAGATTGTTTCACAATGGATACATACCTCTTATACACATATTTACAAAGGCCAAGGAATGTGATGGTGATTCCAATCAATGCTTCCCTCATATGCTAACAATAATAGTTAACTGAATCTTGCTTCTATTATTTCATATGCAAGCTAAAATTAACTAGAAAGGATATTTCGATATAATTAATAAAATTCTAAGGTAAAGGTATAAATTTATGCAAAAAGGAATAATCTAGATAGATTCATAAATTAATATCATTCCAAGGAAAACTTATATATATTAACAAATTAGACTAGAATGCTTATGTATGTTAAAACATCATATGACAAGTAATATATTTGCATAGTTAAGTTTTTACTCTTGTCAACCATATGATGCTCATGCCCGGAGACTGTATAAATATTATATAATACTATATAAATATACTAATGCTACACTAATCATGCATATGATCAACTATAGTTTTTATTGACATATTAATATTAACAATGTAATAGTATTTATGTAAAATCAATAATGATAATAATCTAAATATCCAAGGTAAAAAATCAAAGTATATATCAATGATTAAATTCAAAAAGTATAAGTGAGACCTTAGCTTATTACAATATGTCAAAATTATAAATCTATTTGCTCCTCTTTTAGCATTATCCATTTTCAAGACAACATTACCATATAATGACTACAATGTATAACTAACTAATAATAGTAATATAATCAGTTTACAATTACACACAATAAATAATAAACATGTAAATGAAAATACAATTCATGCTAAACAAGTAAATGAATAAATTTTAGTAGATGTTACAAAAGTTATCATGTCTATCCATGATATCATTTAGGAGTATGAGTAACATGTAATCATGTCAAACAAACCCTCCCAACTACCCTTTTGAGCCCAACTATCAATGGCCCTTCCCTCCCCTTTTATTATCTGGATGGTAGCTTAAGAAGGTATTATAATAAACTCAAGGATCCCAAGCCATCGGATCACTCAACAAAATAACAGAATGTAAGATAGGCAAGTGAATAATAAATTCAACATCTAAATATTAGAAAGAAATAATCAAATAAATGACATTGGTATAAATTGAAAGTGAGGATAATCCACCAAATGTTGATTTGAAGGTCATATATATGGATTTATGAACCAAATCTAGGTCCATAACATTTATTATTGCTGTACTTAGAAAACTTTCAAAAGTATGGTTAGTCTTAAACATCTTAACTACCAATCAGTTTTCCATGCTTGTAAGTTCACAACTATAACTTAGTTATTTAAGCCAAGTAAAATTATAATTATTTTCATAAAAATAAAAATTTAGACAATCATATAATATTATAAGAACTAAAACTATAACCCAAATGAAGGTATACTTAGCACAAAACCATAGTCCAAATATAATCAGCTATTGTAAAAATAGTCAACACATACAACTAGCCAACCTTTTTTAATCATAACTTCTAGCCATATATCATTATTTCCCCAAAATGATAACCATGATTAATAGCAATAAAAAAAGTCTCTAAAATCTATTTAAAATTCAAAGAATTTGATATAATGAAGTTGTGTGATCATCATGAGGTCCCATGACCTCATCATGATCTCCAAATCTAAAATTGGGTTAAATGATTTAATAAAACTATAAACCTTAGAAGTGATTAAACGAAATCTTAAATCTAAGCTACAGGTTAACCCAATCTACCATGACTTTGCCCAATAACCCTATATACCTTTCACAAGTTTATAAGAGACACATGAAGCTTCTAATCATAAAAATATATTTTAAAAGGTAGAGTATACTATTTGAAATATAAAAATAGTTTAATCATTAAAAAAATCCTCAATCGATTAAGCTGAATCCTATAATCAAATATACAACCCCTTTATTTTAAACAATAAATAATACCCAACTTGATATTTCAAACCCTAATGATAAATTAAAACCCATATAATATTCAAATGAATATAACAAGGTACATCGACCCCAAATAAGTATGTGTAGGTCTAAAAGACAAAAACTCAATAGAAGCTATAAAAAAAATCACAAAACATTTCAACATAATAGAAGGGTCAACAACCCAATATATATACAATAAGGTTTAAGGATAAATGATGGATTCATATAAATATAAGTAAGAAGTTTTAAAATAATGATAAAGTCATACATACATAATCTTAATATTCGTGCAAGGGAAAAGAACACACACAATCCCTATAAAATTTGTTGAGAAAACCCTTATAAAATAATTAAAATTACACGTGTTAATTTATATCGAATCCCTTTAATAAATAGAAATGACATAGTCAATATTTGTAAATTTATATGCAAAGGGGGAATATAATTTGACCAAATAGTTGATGAATATCCAACCTAAAGTCTCATGAATTCATGGTTGTGTATGTAGTGTCTCATATTTTTTATAAATTATTTTAAAAATAAAATAACCAGCATCTAACATTTAGTGAGAAATACATACCCAAATAAATGTAGGTGAAGTAAAATAAAAAATAATTCAATCTCATTTTCTAGGTCTGCATGGTCATAAGAAAGATAACCCACTACAAAATAACATATCTCCTCTCTATGAGTCCAAACTATCCAAAAAAAGCTAAAGCCAAACCAAAAACTCCTCACTATGTATTTTATACAATCTCTCATATTCTCTTATTCCCCTCCACATCCTCTCCACCCACTACAATCTCCTTTTTCATCTCTATCCCTCTCCCCCATACCCCAATGAATTCAACATTGAATGTGAGGAGATAGAGCCCTCCATCTTATGCCATTAAACACCTCCCAATGCACACAAAATGTGCCAAACATTAATACAATAGTCATAAATGATAATTATAAAAAGTCTTAGAGATTGAAAAATAATAACATAATATATTTAAATAGCATAAGGTTTGAATCAAACTAAAATACACATAACATCAAGTGCCTAACATAATAGTCCTAGTGAGGTCATGAGGAGTTGTTTAGGTGAGTCCCCTTAAATGTCCAAATCACCATGAAAAAAGTCTAGCTCAAATAATGTTTTCGAGTGGTAAAAAGTTAATGAAATGGTGAGGGAATAGTTAGGAGAAGGGAGTTTAATGATCATAATATAAACAACCAAACATTATGATAAGTACACAAAAAACCACATATTAGTATGAATAAGGTATAAAAAGACAAGACATGACTGTACAATGAAAATATAACATAGCTCTATAATGTCATAAGACCAAATGAAAATATATGGATACCTATTGGAACTCATCATCATCCAGCCTAACTCATATCCATACCTAAAACCACCTAATATACATCATAAACACATGAATGATAATAAATAATATAATACATAATTTTAATAAAATATTAATTACATCAACTAGTCCATATATCATCAAGTGTAGTAAATTAAACATATCATGTCCATCAACCTGCATTCGACATGTCAACGTATTGAAATCCATAAATATTGTCTGGATAGATAAATATAATGCATTATTCAACCATACATTTGGATAATAATATTTATATAATCATTTAAAGTATCAAAAGGTGAGGTCATAACATAATAATGTAATAAACTGAAGCAGTATATCTATCAAGTTAAAATGAATCTAATGTAAGTAGTATATGTATATCAGGATAAAAGAAATCTAATGTGAACATCAACCATGACATCACTTAATCAAAATAATCACCTAAATTATCTCACATTGTAACCAATTTAAATAGGATTAGCACCAATACCTGTTAATTAAGTGTTATCAAAGCATGCTAAACATGCTTATGTCAATCATCTACACTAGGCCACAAATTCAAGTCATGGCATCCCCCACTCCTTAAATAGGAGTTATCCTGATGAATTTCAATACTCAAGAATAATATTCTCTAAAAATTTCAACTAAACCAATCACTACTACTTCACAACCTCTCCACCTATTGAGGGGTGGCAATGCCTAAGTCTTACCTTGCTAGCATTTCTATTCTTTGCCATAAGGACAAACACATTATATAATACATTAGGCTAATTAATTGCCTCCCTCCTACCTTTGTGTGCCCTTTATAACATAGAAATGGAAAAATAATGCTTAAACAACACTATCATGGTATAATATTCAACCATATATCTCATCACCATAAAAACTTTTCCACTCTCATGCCTTAAAAGGCCATCAAAACAATAAAAAAATTTACAATAGGTTCACCAAACCAAAATGTCCTTAATCATCACAATTACATGGAAACAACTAGTAATACTTTCCATACAACACTGCAATTATTAATCATTCCATCTATTTATGAAGGTGATATAAATAACATAATATGGAAACAACATTCCAAACACAATAACTTATACTCACCTTAAATTACTTTCTAAAGAGGGTGATAATGACATTCCAAAGAATGAAAAATATAGTTATAATATAGCAAGATATAATATGATTGTCTAAACTAGAATAATAATATGAATATAAAACATTAATATGGTCATAAGAACTTGTGTCAACACACAAAAATATGTAATATGAGGTCAATAAACATAATTATCTAATCCCACTAGATTTCAACAATAATCTTATTTTAATAGTGGAATATTTCACTAAAACATTATGCCACATGCATAATCCTAAGAACATTTATTACATAATGTCAATTCAAAAGGGTATAAATCCATAGTATTATGGTTACTCCACTACATCATCAACCATTCAAGGGTTAGTGTAGTCTCCTGCACCAACCACAATAAATATCAAAGAATCCATAGCAGGCATCACATACAACCTCAAGGCATACATGTTCTCCAACACATGTGAGCTGACAAGATTGTCTAGGAATACCAATCCCACCATTCAAAAATTATTCATATGAGAAATTACTCAACTTTCATCACTTTATCCAAGATTTAAATGGGTACTTAGGATTCTTAGCACCACCTGATCAGGGTTTTGTGTCATTCTCTTAGAGCATAAAATTAGCATAAATTCCAATTATGCTTTAAGAAAAAACAAAACATAAATATGCATCCCATAATATCTCTAAAAGGTATACAAAAATAATACCTAAACAAAAGCATGTTTTCACTATAGGCCAACACATGCATACATTTCATAAAGTACCACTTTATTGATTTTGCATAATGTCTGATTTACAAGACAAGTTAGTGCTTCACAAGTGTATAATAATAAAATTTCATAAGGGTTGGTTTTACCACATCTTCCAAGAGGTGGTTAAATGAATTCTCAATTTATAATGTGATCATTATGCAATAAGATTCATAACCAACTTATGGTGCACATAGTGCACACTTTGAATGAATTAGGTGGATAATTTTGAAAAGGGGAAAGGTGGGTTTTAAGTCTACAAGAGATTCCACTTCCTAGCCCATTCTCAATCAAAATATTTGTTTGTGTAGTGATTCTCTACCCTCAACCTCATGCTGGGACCAATAATCAATAGTATAGTAGTGATACAGGATTACACCACACAACACAACATTATACCTTGGCATACATTAATAAATATAAGTTTCTTCAATAGGGAAAAATATCACGTGCGTGGCTTATAGTCTTATTACCAAAAAATACTCACACAAAATTTTTGAGAACATAGAGCAACATATGGTCCACATGGTTAATTCAAAAGTGGAGGCTCCTTTACACAATGAATTATCATCATTATCACATTTTATAGTTAACAACATACATGCAAGTGTATAAAATTTGCATACAATAGTCTTGTTATATAGACAAGTATGTGACGGCCCACAAGGTTAACTATATGCATATAGTATAGTGAAGATACATAGTTCATATGATTTGACATAATAAAATAAATGTAACAGTTTGAAAAACACATAACATTTTTTCATATAAGGAAGAACCAAATGAAAAATATCATGCATAAGTGGCTCAAGTGTTTTAGTAAGTATGCCAAGGTACTTTCACATTATAATAATTAACACACATGATGGTGAAGCACAAGGTTCCATGACTCCCATCAAATCACCCAATGTCTAAATTCCATCTAAACTACACAAAATATCCATCATATCATATAACATGATCAATTAAAATGATATCAAATTATGATCACCTTCTTTCTTGAAAGGTTGTGTTCCAACAAGGCCTATAAAGTCAATCTCCATGAGTTTCACAAATTTACCAAAAATGTTTATGTGTCATGGATATATGGATCAAACTAATTTAAAATAGTAAGAGATCCGCACAAAACTTTAACTTATCCAAACAAGTTAGTTACACTTACATGCTAGGCCCTTTAGGATCAAGTTGCACCCTTGGACCTACCAAGTTACTATACCTCAACATCATCAGATGGATTGCTCATACAATATATCAATGGACACTAATGACTTATCTCATGATTCTAATAATAAAATTATATTTCTATTCTTCCAAATGACTTATTCCAACAAGTCAAAGGTTGAATGGTGATACTTGACTTGACACAACATCACTTTTGGAAAAGGGTGAACTTAGCCAAGGCACAATTTGAATGCTATATCACTATCATAGGAATTATAATTTCCTAGCATAATCAATCTTAGTCAAAATTCACTTTAACATCTTCATGAATGTATGCATAACCAATAATATAATAGACATTCACATGGATGTTAAAATGTAGCCCAACTCCAAATAGGCAATCTCATAGATGTATAACTCATCAAGAATCAACATAAACATCCCCATGGACAAAAAACATATCCATGATTTTTGTAACATCCTCATGGAAATCAACCTATCCATGATAAAAATAACCATCATATATTCAAACATATCCATAATTTAAATAATCATATTAAATGTAGATAAAGAAATAAATTTCCCCACATAATTATTAACTTTTAGCCTCTTGGAACTGCAAAGTCACATGCTTCTCCATTTAACTCAAAAGAAGTCAAAATCATAACAAGAACAAGCTACAATTTTAGCTCAAGATGATCCCTCAATAGTGGAGATCCAAACCCCTACTAGTTCACTTAAGAAAATAATATACTCCCACCTTGTACAACCCTCTAGGTTTAATCCTAATGCTCATTATACCTGAGCTCATAATGTTCTAATAATATACTGATGACTTACCCATAAAATTCAAGAATAGCTATCAAACATCATTTCCTCAATTTAAAGGGTGAATTTGTTATCACTAGTCTCCCATGGACTTGACCATATAAGTTAACAATTAATAGGTGATGCTTAACGCAACGCAACTCAATTAGGGAAGGTTGACCCAACCAAAGTTATGGGTGAGCATCATAAAATCATTCCAATTTTTTTTTATGTACACACACACATTTCATAATACAATAATTCTTAGAACTTCATGCTTGCATAACAAAACACTATTTAATTTACTCAAGAGGCTAAGTGCCTTTACAAAAGTCATAGCATACACTTATCAATGAATATAAGATATATATTTATTCACACAAGGCATATAACTCCAACTATGGTTTAGTATACACATAAACATATAAAGATCCAATTTAATATTGATAAGGACAACATAGATATACATGTGTCATTCATCCATCACAAAAGCATACATAGATATGCTGATAAAATAATCCTTCACAACAATATGCACCCTATATCATGTTTATTTTCAGCCATTCTAAACTACACTATGCAACATAAGCCTTTAGAAAAGTATGTAGAATCACATAAAATGTCAACCAACATTTTTAAGAGCATGCTAAAAATAAATTTAATGTGCCATAACTCATGAAAAACCTTAAGTCATAGGTTCTAATATCAAATGAAACAACTTTGTAAAAAATTGAAATGAATTATCAAATTATACTCTAGAGTGGGTACATGGCCCAAAACCTCACTTGATGATGGAAGAAAAGTAACTTCAACATACTAATGAACACACAACCATAAATAAATGAGGAGATCCAATATAAATAGCTAGGGTTAATAACTTACAAAAGATGCTTTACGGAAATAGTTTACCCAAAGGATGAACTATGGGGTTTGGGGTGTATCGATGTATAGGTACATGTATAAGCCACATATATCATAGGCAGTATAAGATCTTCTACATAGTATTATTTATAGGTCCTTAACCCTTACTAGGTATCTAAATCCCCTTAGTAGGCTTCATTTTCATTAAAAGATGGTTAAAGAGTTACTTCTTGACCTAACTAGAAAAAGACAACATTACATACCATGTTTTCATTTGGTTGCAATAGGTATATGGAAAGAGAAAAAGGTCTAATGTTATTTTGACAATCAGGTATGATTCCTAATATACTAATAATAAAATTAGCAACTAAAAATTGATTAAAATACATGTAGATTTATAAGAAATTCCATAAGCACACAATAAATTTTATTAATGCCTAAAAGAGAGTACAAACATGAAAAAGAGTGAAAGCTAAAGTATTACAAGTAGCTAATCTAGTGATACCATCCAATTTCATTATCTTCTTCTTTGGCTTAAGAACATTTCACCATTTCCAAATTTATTTATGTTGACAAATTGTCTAGTTTATTAACATGAAATGTACTATCTAAAATATGAGTAACGATATGATTTAGGATTAACTCTATATTTACTAGATAGGAGAAATTTGGTAACCTGTAATTGGAATATGCAAAGAGATATCATATTTTTAAAAATAAAATATGTATATAATTAATAGGACAAATGAACGATTATAACGTTTAATGTATTTTACCCAAACACATATTTTCCTATCTTTAATTATTCAACAATCCATTGTATATAAAGTAGGGGAAAGATTCAAACCATAATAACTCACTTATTTATCAATTAATTTCTAGCCATGGTCCAAAAATGCCTTCATTAATATATTCTAGAGTTAAGTTCCAGCCATACATGTTGTTCATTTAAATTACTAAGAACTTTAAATAACTAGTTTTTTACCATTTCCTTACAACAAGAATTTCACTTAAATCATAAACCAACTTTATGTAATATCATTCATAAGTATGATCATACATATATGAGTGATAAATGATTTGAAGATGAACAAGTATAGAAATAATATGAGCACCATAAGGTTTATCTCATAAGCTATAGATATAACATTCATATTATCTATAGTATCTCACTCAAACAAGGATTTCCAGCCATACATGGAAAGAGTAGAACCTAGATAAAATTTCATATAAGTATCTATGTCAACATAAAATGACTGAACATACCATAACATAGCATCATATATTTATTTCTAGCCCATATCAATGAAGTCAAAACACATGTTCGACATTTTTCTATTCATATAACATCAAACATAAGATAATAAAATACCAATATGTTTTATTTGGTAATACAAAGAAACCATGATCTCTATCTTTCATCATAAGATTCATAAGAAGACTAACCATCCCTCAATAAGTTGAAAAATTCATTTCATAAGTCAACACAACTTATGAGAAGTAATAGGCAGCCATTGATTTAAATATAACTCAAAATTTTAATTAATTTCAATAGGGTAATAAAGAATGAAACTAGGAAAATAATCTAACAACATTTCATTATTTACCAATAGATACATACCTCTTATATGCAGATTTACAAAGGCCAAGGAATGCAATGGTTATTCCAATCAATGCTTCCCTCATATGTTAGAAACAAGATTTAGTTGAGCTTTCCTTCTATGATTTCACATGAAAGCTAAAA
>JARHVA010003500.1:457500-515000 GCA_037957365.1 Torreya grandis | reverse complement strand
AATCCATCAATATTGTCCAGCTAGATAAAAATAATGCAAAAGTCAACCATACATGGGATAATAGTAGTATTTAAGTAGTATTTTAAACTAACAAAACATGGGGTCATAACATAATAATGTACTAAACTATATATATATATCATGTCCATCCACCTATAGTCAACATGTCAACGTGTCAAAATCCATCAATATTGTCTAGCTAGATAAAATTAATGCAGAAGTCAATCATACATGGGATAATAGTAATATTTAAGTAGTCTTTTAAACTAACAAAACATGGGGTCATAACATAATAATTTACTAAACTATATATATATATATATATATATATATATATATATATATATATATATATATATATATATATATATATATTAGGATAAAATATATCCAATGTAAGAAGTATATGTATATCATGATAAAATGAATCCAATTTGAACATCAACTATGATATTGATTAATCATAATAGTTACCTGAGATATCTCTCATAGTAACCAATTTAAATAAGACAAGAACCAACATTGGTCATTTAAGTGATATAAATCTAAGCTAAACATGCTATGATTAATCATCTACAATAGGTCACAAAGTTAGGTCATGACATGATGTCATACTTTTATGACATGCACCCATTGAAATATGGAAATAATGTGTATAAGTTTAGAGGTCATGTTTTTATGACATTGAGACAATAAAATATGGAAACTATGAAGGTATGTAAGTGTGTAGGTCATGTTTCTATGACATTCCCCCACTAATATCTACAAACTTTGAAAATGTAGAGGTCATGCTTCTATGACATTCCACTACTGACAATCCCTTCTCTTTGAGGTAATGGAAACATAATTTAGTAGGTACCTTAACTTAAATAGAAAAAAGTAGTTGTATAATTTGTATATGAATCATGTATCATATAGTGGTAACATGTCAAAGTAGACATATCAATTAGGCTTGTAGTATGAGATCACATCATGTATCTAAGATTCATGATTAAAGTCATGGAAATGTCTAGAGAGTAAGAAGATAATCTCAATAAATAATCAAGCTAATAGACAATACCAATCAATGTAATTAAAATGAATGGTCCAAGGAAAATTCATACAAGGGGAATTTTTAGATGTCACACAATAAAAAAGGATGATATTAAATTTGTAATCTACATGGAATGACATATTCAAATGTACAAAAATATAATAAATAAATAAAATAAAAATAATCATATAATAGAATATGAGCCAAAAGGAAAGGAACATACTCAAATGTTCCAAAAGAAATATAATATAAATAAATATAATACACTTAACGAAGTGAAAAATATATTAAGCATAAGCAACCAACATAATCATATCATACTAATCCATGCATATATGTTTAGGCAAAAGTGTTGTGTAGTATAAAATATCATGTAAAATATGAATGATATGAGAATGGATATAGACATGTGTAAGCATTAACATATAAGATCAAACATGATAATTAATTAATGATCAATAAGAATGTGTATCTTGTAACAATAATGATAATAAAAGTAGATGTTGCTAATGTAATATATGACCCTTGTAAATGAGAGGTCCAACATCTAAAAGTGCATAGATCATGTCTAGGTATGTCTATATAACACTAAAATATGCATGAAACATATGTGTATATATGAATGAAATGATACAATATATACTAACACAAATAATACAACAAATATGAAAAGGAGCTAATAAAATTTGGGAATGCTACATAATTTTTATTCTTGAATTATTTAAATGCTCTTTTATTTTCTTAAATATTTGATTTTTTTAGATCTTTGGAATATTTTTATTATTGTCCATGAATGTATCAAGTTTTGTATGATTGGATATTATTGAGGGAAATATATTCAAATCATTTTCTTCTTCTCTCCTCACTTTTTAGGATAATCATCATCACCATTATGTGGTATGTGGACCAATTTTCCCTTATAGAAGAATGAAATACCTTGTTGGTTTAGATCCATTTTTGATTTCATTTGGTATATCCAAAATGAATCCAGTGTAATTTTTTTTTGAGTTTTATGTGGCATGATGCATAATTATATTTTAATAACACATGGCCAAAAAGCAATAGGTAATATTATATATCCCAAAGAGTTTTTCCAATTTTATTTATGATGTAAGTCCTTGAAGGTATAACCAAATTGATCGAAACATATTTCATTACATTATTTTAAAGAATATGGTTATGGTGAAAATAATTTCTACCCACTAATAATTTTATTCTTATAACATTTTAGCCATGATGTTTGTTTTTCAATGAATTTGAAGTTCTTTTAGCATTTGTCCATTTGGTATTTCTCCCATACTGAGTAAATTTTGTGTAGGTTTCATAAAAATATTTGGAATGACATTTGTTTATTCATTATACTCACATGTTAATTAATTTCCATCACATATATCATGAATAAAGTGATTGTAACTTTTAGGATATATTTAATTATTTGTTATGTTTGAGTAGGAATCAAGCATATTGATTCAAATTCATGAATAGGTAGGTAAATGAGGTATAAAAATTATGTAATTTTGTTTACTTTAGTTGAGTGAGAACTATACTAAATACTAATTTTTGTTTAAAATTTGAAGGTTAATATGAAACAATATGTGATAAACTTTATAATTGAATATAATAGTCTTGGAGAGTCATCATCTTGTTTGAAGTTTTGTATATGTTCCAGTGTAATATGAATTGTTTTTAACCATATCCATTAATCTTTAGCCCAATTTTCAAAAGAATGTAAGTATTAAAGTATATATTGGGAAGAATATTCATGTCCAAAAAATGAAGGAAATACTGGCATGATAAAAGGTTGTGGATATGGATATCAAAATACACATTTTGTATGAGGTTTGTTTTGGATAATTTTAACACTAGTAACGGTATTACAAGATGACATTTTTAGTTTGAGAATTTAACCTTCTTTTTTGGATCCCTCCAATAGTACTCATCATATAGATAAGATAAGTAGTAGTAATTATCAAAGTTTGTAAATATGAAATCATTGGGTGTAGTTAATTATTTATTTGAAACATAGGAAAAATATATGTTACATTATTATGAGAAATAGTTTTGAGTTTTTAATCACTTTGAACTTTTGAAATTTCTTATAATTTATCTTCATTTGAGATATTTTTTATTTTTTTTATATTTATCTTTTGTAAATTTGTGAACATATAGAAAATATTTGTCATGTAAATATTTTTTCATACTTGGTAATGGTATCTCATTTAAAAAATTTAGTAGTGGTATTATTGACTATTTTGACCATAAGTCAAATTATGTAAACCACCTATAGTTGAAAAACTAATATATGGGTATAATAGGGTTTTGTATGTGTGACATGGTCTTAATAGGGTCAACATTATGCTTTACCTTTGTCATATTTATCTTAGATAGTCCTATGTCATTTATAAGGCCACTTTTGGGGTCATTAATGGGACTAGTATAGTTTACATAGGAGGAAACGTGTCCAAGGGTATTTCAACATCCCATGTGTCATTATAAGTTAGAGATATTTTTTCAAAACTAAAAATATATAGGTGTTACATTGAAAACAAGAAAACAGTTGAAAAGATCTAGCTTTTAGTTGTTGTATGGCTTGTCCAGTAGTTGGGACACATGGGGATACTATAGGAGTGTCTCTTGGGCACCCTTTATTTCAATGACATTATTGAGAAGCCTTGATATAAATTAAATTTCTCAAGACTAACCTATCTCCTTTATCATTCTCATTTGCATGCAAAAATGGTCAACTGATATTAGTTTCATACGAATAGAAGGAGATGAGTGGGATCAAATGCACTTTAGGGATGAAAACACTCCTATACTTCCAATTCATGGTCATATTTAGAGGATTAGATGTTTTTACTCTATGAAACATTGTTATGAGTGATAACTCCTCTATTTTGTCTACCTATCCCTAGCACTTCAAGGTTTTCTCTATGCTTGCATGGTTATATGAAAACTAGGTGTTAGACATGTTATATAAGGGCATGAAAATTATTATCATAGGTTTATTAGTTTGGTTTCATATGTGTAGGTCAATGATCTAGCACAAAATATATTAGCTTGTTGGGATGACTCCATTAAAGTTACAAATTAGTGTTTCACCTGTTATAGAATCATTCTCATGTAAGTGGATTAAGGACAAAGGATAATATGATGTTTTCCATTCTCAAATTATATGTTGGTTAGTTTTCCTTAGAATTTTTTTTGTATCTAAGGATTGTTCTAAGTCAAGTAATGAGGCCAATAAATACACAGAGTCATCTTTTATGTAGCAATCACCTCTTGTTAGGTGAAACCAAGCCTTGACAAGAAATGATGAGGATACATAATGTTTTAAATACTATAAGGATTTTTATAAATTGGAGATAGTGAAAATGATCCATTCAAAACGTTAAAAGACTAGTTATGACAACTAATTACATATACACATAGTGAGAAACATGACATAGTCAATAAGTCTTGTAACATCCACCTATAGTATAGTGTGAGAACATTTTGAAAAAGGTGTGATTGATGTTTAGAACCTTTAAACATCCATATGACCTCATGTTTCATCAAAAATTTAGTTAAAGAAATAAGAGACCAAATGATCACAAGAGGCATATTTGGCACACAAACCTGAATCTGATGTTCACCTATACGTGCTCCTACAAAGACATGAAAATGATGGGAGGAAGGTATTGAAACTTCTTGAGACATTCAATAAGGTCTACGAGCATTGAGAGTGTCATAATAATAATGGTGGATTCATAATGTGGAAAACAAAATTGAATCCTAGACCTCATTTTGATAAAGTTGTATATATAGATATGTTACCTTATTTTCTTTGAATAAGGTATTTACACATATACAAAAGTCATATTTTGGAGAGTTTCTTGAGGAATGGATAAGTCTTGTATTTTAAATAATGTATTAAAAAATAGGGGCAATGTCTTGACCTAATAAAGATTTTTTTGGTCATGATAAATATTATGTAGATAGGCTTCCACATTAACTAAATTTATAGTACAGACATTTTTTAAAACTTATAGATCTTGAAGCCTAAATGACCTCACAATCCAACGATGACATGATGCTAGAATATCTCACAAAATAGTGACTCTTTTATTTTTCAATGGTTATATAGGGATAAAATAGGATTAAATCATATTGTTCATACATAGATGAACACATACAAGAGCCATTTTTTTTCCCAAAAGGGCACCTATAGTTTGATTGTATACTCATAATATACTAAACTAGGTAGTTTCTATGTTGGAATGACCTATGGGTAGAGATGAACACTTAAAATTATATAATTATATTGATAAATTCAATAAGGGCCTAAAAATTTAACACAAACATAAATTACGAACATCACCTACAAAAAAATCCTAATCTAAACTGAGACATACACCTACAACCAACATAGTCTATAGATAGGCCTAAGCAAGTAGATGAAGTAGTTTGGAAGGATAGATGGGGTATATGATGGTTAAATATGATTTATGCCATATTAAAAATGATTAATTAAAATTCACATGGTTCTAAGGGCAAGGAAACAAGGCATAAGTTGATTTCTAAACATTCAATCTACAGGCAATCCTAGATAATGCACACAGTCATAGACCCACAGAGAAATTTTGAGAAGTTTGAGTGTTTCAGGGTGATATAAGTGTGAATAATTATAATTTATTGTATAATTTCATCAAGACATGTTATAAAATTATATGGTTTCATTTTTATTGAACAAATAGGGGAAGTTCCCTTTGTTTTATCTCAGATAGAGGGCACTCCCAATAAGGACATGACTATAGGCTTGGTAAGTAAATATTGTAAATGTAACATGAAGAGTATTGGATGATTTATAATTGTGTGGAAATATTTTTAAATAATTAATAAAAATTAATAGTCTCCTACATGTACTATAAATGACATAGGGTGGTTATAGGTGATGAACATAGTTAGGCCTATTAGTCCTAAGGCTAGCCATAAAACCCTATGGGGTTTCAATCTCACATCCAATACCAAATCAACATTTCCAACCATTTTATGACCATTAGGGTTAATTTTATAATGAGATAGTACCACTAGTGTGCATAGACCATCTCTAAATTGGTCAAATCTAGCCTATATCACATCAAACCTACATAAAATGTAGTCAAAAGCTTGAGAGGCTAACTTCAAGAGCTCACATATATATGGATTGGTAGAACGGTGACCAACAGAATTGGAGACATTTGAGGAGTGTCTTGATCTTAAAATTTATGTAATTTATTTGGAGATTGTATGTCAAGATTTTATGAACAATCCTTAATATTTCAAACCCTTAAAAACCCTCATAAACCCTTGGTCTCATCCCAAAGAAGTAAATACCAATGAATATGTAGTCAAAGGGAGTAGTTTTGTATATAAACAATTAGATATTGTATAATACTCTCTCATAGTCCTTCCCATCCTATTGGTTTGTAACCTAATTATATGGATAGGGTGAAAATATGATTGCTTGCAAGTTCTTTTTATGTGTTTTATAGGTGCAAAGGATATTTTAAAAGTGAAAATAATTTGAGGTAAATTGGGAATTTTCATAACTCCATATTTTAAATTATCAAAATAAATGGCCATGGAAACACTTCTTCCAATTCATTCATCTTAGGCAGACATTAGGTAGATAGTGAAAATGGAGAGTGACTACCAAGTGGGAGAATGATAATTTGGTTTTTGGACCTTTTTAAGGTCTAAATAATGGAATATAAGGTATAAGGTTCTTAAATATGTATCCTAACACCTCTTACATGAATTTTATTTAAAATTGTAAGGCCATCTTGATGATAAATGTGAAGATAGACCTATAAGGCTAGTGATAGTGACTGCAGATGGTTAATGCAAGTGTCATGAAGAAGACCAATAGTTAGGAAATAATATGATGAATATTGAAGATTGATTTTAACACCATTTATACACTTAAATTATTTACATTCTCCCTATTATGGTCCCAAGAACTCAAAATATGCCTAATCATGAGGGTAGTTTTCAAGGAGGCTATTTGAAGACCTTAAGCTAGTTTTGGACAGTTTGATGCTACAGATGGACAATTGTCCAAAAATACGTTTAAAAACTATATTATTCACTTAATTATTATGAAATTCAAATCATTTTCAGCCCTTTACATGTGGCATTATGACCCTTGAGCTCCACTTTCTTCTCTCTCTTCTCACATTCTATAAATACAAGCCATTTTGGATCTTGTATTCTAATTCCATTATTGGTATGCCAAAACCTTAGTAATTTGATATAGTAATTTACATTTTAAATATAATATGAAATATATTATTGAGTTTATAAATTATTTTTTATAATTATGTGAAGTTATTTATATTGAAATGTCATGTGATTGATATCTATCCTTGATTTCTCTCAATTCTTCCATGTTTGATGCAAGCTATTTTTACTTTAATAGGTCAAATGAAGTTTTGTCGAGTGCATTGGTATATATTTAAGTGATATGAATAGCCTTAATGTCTAAAAATTACCTCTACTTTTATCACCTTGAGTAACTCTATGCATATCACTTCCATGTTTAAATGTTAATGTTAGACCAATTCATGATTCTAGGACTAGTGTTGTAAGTCATGTATCTTAGTACAAGTATATGGTAGTTAAGTGGAGATATTTATAATATATCACCTATTTATAATAGATTAGTTTTTTTGTCTAATTATATCCCTTTTCATCTAAGTAATCATTTAGTATAGGTGATAAGCACTGAAGGATAAATTTAGGGAGCTAACCCTTAAACCTAGAGGTCTAACTCTATTATAAGAAACCCACAGGCCTAGAGGCATTCCAATGTTACCCAAATATTAGAGTAATATTTAAAAACCTACTTTAGGGTCAAATATTTGGTGATAATAGTTCTAGAATATCCTATGAGAATATTGTGTCAAAGACACCTTGTGAAGGTGAATGTTGGTCTTTAAAAAATCACAACTACTTATGGTGTTCTACTTAGCATTTGGAAACTCCATTCAAAGTAATAAATGGTTGTAGACAATTTTTTTTAATCATTTATTGTGTTCATACATCATGGTCATTACTAGATCATCTTCTAGAATTTTTTAAATACCAAAAACCCACCCCCTCATCCTGAGCTTCCTTTTGAAGTTAAACATCCTCAGCCTATCTTTAAGATCAAGAAAGTGAAGACCTTGAGGAAAACATGGATAGGAAGCATAACTTCAACTCCTTTAACTCCAAAAATCCCATCCATCTCAGTGCACATGATGATATACCCTAGGTAATGCTACCAAATGTTTTCCCACATTTAATGTTGAAGTTCATGTCACTCCTAGTGAGAATATTAGGGATATCTCAAAGTTTTGCAACTTTCATAATTTTACTAAAGTTAACATTGTTATTAGACTCTTTACCATGTCTCTTATAGGTAAATCACTTTATTGGTATAGGATATTTCATGGAGGTTTTATCACAACTTGGTATTATTTTGGAGATCTATTGACATCAAGGTTTGAAGACAAGAATGATCACACATCACTAATTCATCAACTCAATCTTATTCAAAGAGCCCCTAGGGAGACAATGCATGATTTGAATGAGAGTTTTCAAAGGAATTAGAATATTCTAACTCTTCCCACGAGACCACATGCATGCTTTGTTTTTCCCACATATCTAAGGGCTACTAGTAATGAAATAGCCATAATGTTATAGTTTATGGGTGGTTACACATTTCCTGAAGCATGTGACCTTGTCATTAGAGTTGAGAATGGCCTAATACAAGCTGCAAAGTTGCCTCCAAAATTATTTATGCCTCTTTTTCCTAATATATCTACTAATACTCCAAAGGTTGAATCATTATACTTTGTTCCACTTTTTCATATAAAGAGGCCAGTATAAAAATGAAAATGTGAACATTTCTCAATTTGTATAGACAATAGTGACTTAACCGTATAAAATGTGAAAACTATATAAGCTAATGAAATGTTTCATTTTAAGTGTAGATTAAATTTATTATTATTTTGAAAACATTAAAAAATAGAAAATAATTTTTTTAATACCTAAGTGCATAGTGTGTATATTTCATGTACAAAACATTTTATTGAGTACTTGATTTCTCCTCATAATTTTCTCAAAACATAAAATTTTCTCAAGATTTGTTTCAAAGAGATCTTAGAAACATGGACATAGTGCAAGATTAATTTTTTTATATTTTTATTATTAATTTTTTATTTTTATTTTTAATGATCAAGACAAGAAATATAAATGATTTTATCTTCTCGTGATATTTTTTTATGTGTTAAAATAGACTAATTTTTTCACCATTAGAACAAGGACATTAAAGTCAAGTACATTAATATCTTTCAAATCTTTTTGGCCATAGTATCCTATTTTCCTAGTGCCTTAAACATATGGTACTTCATTTTATAAATAAGTATATTTTACTAAAAAAACAAAATAAATATTAAATATTATTAAAATTTATAAAAAATCATATTATTATAAATCTCATAAAAAGATGTCTTTATATGTAGAGCCACATATTTTTATTTTATTTTTTCATCCTAATATGTGGCATTCAAAGTGGAAATTTTAGGCCAACAGTAGCTTTGCACTTCAATGGGTGAGGATTTGATGTAACATGGGGTTTGAATGAAAGGGTTTCAAAAAAAGGGGGTTAATTCAAGCCCCCTTCATTCAACCCCACCCCCCCCCCTCCCCCCAAATAAATCATTTCATTGGCTAGTTCATTAAAATTAAAAAATAAAAATAAAACACACAAACTAAACATTTGACCCCCTTAATTCAAAGGGGGTTCATTCAAACCCCCTTCAGAATGTACACGTGGGATGTTGAATGATGGGGGTTCAAACAAACCCCCTTCAAACCAAGGGGATTTTTTTGAACCCAATTATTTTTTTGAATGATCATGGCCACTAAGTCAGAGTCACTTATGTTTCATAGCCCCCAAGTTTTTCTCAAATTCATAATGCAAATTTCAAGTATAGAACTACCCCTAAAAAGGTAGAATATATTATTGGTTGGAAAGTAAGATCTAATGCCTTTAAATATCAACATAGGAAACTCATTATACACTATGGTATTAATAAAAGCACCTCTCCTTATCCTCAATGAAGAAATAGGTTCCCACTTCAGTAATATGGTCAAGGGAGAGGTCAAAGACTACCTAACTTCAACATGCCATCTAATACACACAACCCATTCTCTACTTCTAACACAAGAGTCATGGTATCGATGCATAACAACATGGTTCAAGGAGATGAAGGACATCAAGGTCAATTAATGGATAAAAATGAAGGTAGGAAATAGGTTCTATTTTTCCAAGGAGGAGTTATTTGTCAGGTTTTAGTAGAAGATGATGTTATCATGTAATCAAATGAAGGATGGCAATCCTAAAAGATTAACCTTGTAAAATTATTTATTTAAGAAACATATGTTCTGAATTAAAATTATTTAGTTTTAGATAATACTAGAGAAAATATGAAGGCCTTGTGATATGATCATGGTGTTCATATAGTTTCAAATAGTCCTTCTACAAGGAAACAAGGTGTTATTACAAGTATGTCACTCCCTACAACTCTTGCACCTTCTCCAAATCAAAATATTGGAAGGGTGAATACAAATGTTCTTATTCCTCAATATCAAGGCATTTATTTTCCTTCAAGGACTTAATAAACTTTGAGTACTCCTACTATGAAAACTTTGTATTCTTTGAAGAGTGTTAAGGCATCTATGTCTCTTTGAGAAATTCTTTACTTGCCTAGTTAAAAACAAATTTTGAGAATCTATCTGAAATCCACCTCAAACCTCAACCATCAAGTCATGGTAATGTTTTAATCACAAATTTTCCAACACACATTGTTGAATCCTCTTGGAAATCATAAAAACCTCTACCATTCTTTCTGAATCTCATTATGGGGGACAAACTTGTTCACAATCACATAGTAGACAATGGGTCTAGTATTCTAGTGATGCCCAATGTTGTAGATGATAAATGGGGTTTAAAATATGAACCATATAGTAAGGGAGTACTTAGCCTTGATGGTACAATGGATAAGTCATTAGGAATCATCAAGAGTTTGAATGTTTTCCTTCATTATTGTCTAAACTTCTCTATTATTCAAGACATTGTGGTTGTTGACTTGCCTTCCCACTTTGCTCTTTGCCTTTCAAGGGACTTCACGGCCAATATAGGAGGCTACCTCTTAGTTTATTTGTCTTTTTTGGTATTTAGGCAAGGTATTGAGAAAATGTAACCATTAAAACACAAACATTACCTAAATTTCATATTTATCCCTATGTAGAAGTAAGTTCTAATTTGAATTATGCCAACAATGATCATGAGGAGTTTTTTAAGGATGATTGAACATAATCTAACATTGAGGGAACATCTAATATATTTCTAGATGAATATGGAGATGATAATTATTAGCATGATCCATACACTTAATTTGATCAAACTAATCTTGTTACATACATCATCCATGAGGAAGCATATGAACAATATGAGGTAAGCATTGAACATTCCTTTTCACAATCTATTGAGGGAAATTACCTTATCCATATATATGCTGATTATAGTTTGAAAATCATGATAGATCAATATGATCAAAAGCATAATGACATTCTACCTGGACTTAATGGATAAGTCATTAAATATTATAACCATGAAGAAGAAGCTGACCTATGGTAAATATTTGATGACATAAGTCAAGAGTCTGAGTAGTTATGTAACTATACATTTCCTCCTAAAAAGGGTGAACTTGATAATGAGTACATTGATGAACTTAACAATAAAATTATTGAGTGTCTTATCAAGCATGAATAAGAACATCTTGTTAAAAATGAAGATGAACATCAAGCTACTATCAAACAAGATGTAGTTATGAAGAAACTTAATGAAGTCAAAGTATAATATTTTGTTATTAATGAGAAGTTGAATCCTCAACCTATGTTTAAGTCACTTTAAAATTTGCTTAATCATAAAGAGAGTAATATTGATATCCCTAAACATCAATTGCATCATGTTCGACAAGAAAATGGAGTTAAGGTAACTTTAATAAGACCTAACACTTATTTTGAGAAGTGTTATGTGAACATGATAGAAGTCCATAAATTTGAAAGATTAAATAAACTTGTTGGAGAGAAATATGAAACATATTTGAAATCTCAAAATAACACACTTTAAAATAGAAGAATACCTAAGGATGTTAAGTCATGTGATCATCAACATGAGTAAGTGGTTGTTGACAAGCAGTTGCACATGATAGGTTGATTTCATGGAGAAGTAAGGATGTAATAAGTACCATATTTAGCCATAGTTGAATCATGCTGAGTTATTATTTACTTTAATATTAAGTTATTATACATAATAGGATAGGTAGTTTTGCTTTTGTTATGTGTGTTTTCCCTAAGTGTGCTTAAGAATACATGTGTGTTTGCTTAGGCATGTTCTTTTGTGTGTTGTTTTAAAAAAATTGTGTGATTTTAGAGGCAAAATCGTGTCATGTTTGTGTATGTCCGACTCCATATCCAAATTTAGAGGATAAGGCCAATGGTCTTTGGCATAGCTAGCTTGCCACCCCTACGAAATTACCAATAATGTTGAATAATTTGACCATAAGTATAATTAGGTCAACCCCCTATCGTTGAAAACTTTATATATGGGTCTACTAAGGTATTTTATGTTTCACATGGTATAAATAGGGTCAATATTATGATTTATATTTTTCATATTTATCTTAGATAGTCCTATCACATTCCAAAGCCACTTTGGGGTTATTAATGGTAATAGTACAATTTTCATAGGAAGACAAGTGTGTCCAAGGGTTCCTCAATGTCTCATGTGTCATTGGATGTTATATAGACTATTTAACAATCGAAAATATGTAGGTGCTACATTAAAAATAAGAAAACATTTGAAAAAAGGTAGTTTTAAGTTGTTGTATGACTTCTCTAGTAGTTGTGGCATGTGGGGTTCCTTTGAGAGTGTCTCTTTAGATTACCTTATTTAAATTCCATGTTTGATAATCCTTTAAAAACGTAAAATTGGTCAAAATTGACCTATATCGTCTATCTTTATCCTTTACATGTGAAAATGGTCATCTAATTAAAGTTTGTTATAGACAGTAGGAGGTGAGTTGGATCAAATGCACTTGAGGGATGAAAACACTCCTTGTCTAATTAAAATTCTTGGTCATAGCTAGAGTATTGGATTCTTGTGCTCTATGAAACATTACTAAGGGTGTTGACTCCTCTTTTCTACCTACCTTTCCTTAACACTACAAGGTTTTTTCTCTATTTACATAGTTATGTGAAAAATAGGTGTTGGACATACTCTGTAAGGGCATGAAAATTCTTCTAATAGGTTTCTTAGTCTATTTACACATGTGGATGTCAAATATTTATCATGAACTATCTTAGTGTGATATGAGGACAACATTGAAGTTACAAATCAATATTTCACCTATTACATAATTATTCTCATGTACGTGGCATCAAGAAAAAACAGAATATCATGTTTTCCATTATCACATTGCATGGTGGATAGTTTTCCTTTTAAATATTTTGGTATCTAAGTATTTTTATATGTGGATTAAAGAGACCAATACATACACATAGTCAAATTTTTTATAGTAGTCACCTATAGTCAGGTGAAACCAATCCTTAACTAGATATGATGAGGATACATAAAGGTTTCAATATTGTGAGGAGGTTTAAAAAGTGAATATATTGAAATTTATCCATTCAAAATGTTAAGATTTTGGTTACAAAAACCAATTCCATATACATACATTTACAAGCATCACACAGTCCAAAAATCCTGCAACATCCACCTATAAGATAATGTGAGAATGTTTGGAGAAAGGTGTGATTGATGTTTGGAAACTTTAAACATATATATGACCTCATATTTAATCAGAAACCTAGTTAATCCACTAAGAGATCTAATGTTCACAAGAGTTTAGTTTGGTAAACAGACTTGAATTTGATGTTCAATTACATGTGCTCTAATAGAGACATGAAGATGATAGGATTAAGGTAGTGAAATTTCTTGAGACCTTTATTAAGGTCTAGGATCATTTATAGTTTCATAATAATAATGGTGGAGTCATAAGGTGTCAAAAAAATTTAATCCTAGCCCTCAATTTTATAAATTTGTATATAGATATGTGTTGCCTTATTTTATCTAAATAAGGTATTTGCACATATACAAAAGTCATATTTTGGAAACTATCTTGAGAAATAGACAAGTCTTATGTTTTCAATCATATATTAAACATAAGTTCAATGTATTCACCTAATAAATTATTTGTTTGGTCATGATAAATATTATGTAGATAGGATTCCACCTTAAAAAAATCACGTAGCAGAGATTCAATGAAATCTATAGCTCTTAAAGCCTAAATGACCTTACAATCCAATAGTGACATAATGGTGTCATATATCAAGGAATAACAACACGTTTAATTTTAAATAGTTCTATAAGGGTAAATAATTATTAAATAATAGTTATCATACTCATATGAAAACCTATAAGAACCCCTTTTGTTCCAAAAAGAGCACCTACAATTTGACTGTATACTCATAGTATACCAAACTAGGAAGTTTAGTTGTCGACATGACCTATGGGAAAAGATGAACACATCTACTTATATAATGATCTCAAGAACCATAATAAAGTCCTAATAATGTAATATATAGATAAATCATGATCATTACCTATAGTAAAGCCCTAATCTCAACTGAGACATATACCTACAACCAATACAGTCTATAAATTGGCCTGTGCAAGTACATGAAGCATCTTGGAAGGATAGTTAGGGTATATGATGGGTAAATATTATTGAGATAATATTTAAAATTATGATGTAAAATTCACATGGTGATCATGGAAAGGTAATAGGGCATAATGTAAGTTTCAAATATTCAACCTACAGATAGTCCTAGACCCTACACATAGTCACAAACTCAATGAGTAGTTTTTAGAAGTTTGAGTGTTTGAGGGTTATATAAATGTGATCCAACCTTGTGATTTGGTTTATAAGGTCATCAATACATACTATAACCCTCCATGGTTTCATTTCCCCTCATAAAATATTGGAAGTGACCACTATTTTATTTCAGATAGAGGTCACTCCCAATAAGGACATGATTGTAGGCTTGGTAAGTATATGTTGTGAGGTTAACATAAAAAGTATTGGATGTTTTAGAATTGTAGTCATGTAAAATGTGAAATTTATTTATATTAGTGTGGCAAATGACGCCCAGTCTATAGGTCCCCCTACTTGCTTACATAACCCTTATATGCTTTTATTTCAATGATTCTGAGTCATCCACAGCCTTCTAGACCCAACCCTTACAGAACCAAATAAATATTTCAAGTCTAGATACATCCCCCAATGGCTCGTTACCTCTAGATAATATCACCCAACTTAGATATGAGCACTGAAACCTAGGGTGTGTAATTTTTGGCATTATTGTCCAAGTGCAAGTTTGGTTCAAATGATCATTTTTTAGATTCTTATCCTAATTCATGTTAGCATAATGTGAATTAATTTTACCCATGATCATTAAATCCTATATATAATTCCATTTAAACTCCATTTATAAGGGTTGACACTCATTTACAAGAGATAATTAAGAATACAAGCAAGTACACTCAAGCACTTTTCCCTATTCTCTACACACAACCTTATAATATTATTCCAAGCTTGTTAAATAGTCATCTAGAGTACACCCAATTACTCATCTAGTTGTATTTTCATACATAATTACACAAAAAAATTCAATGGGAGAACTACATTAACTTGATCCCTCCTAGCAGTATTGATATGTAGGCAACATTCTCACACATGGGGTGTAAAGTGCATCCAATGTATCCTTTACACTAACCCATTCTCTCTCTTTCCTAAATTCCCTATAAACTTAAAGCACAAAGAGATCCTAAGGATTTTTAAGATTAAAATAGACACACATCTATCTTTGCAAACTTTTAAGCTTTGATATTTCATTGATAGGTAACACAGCCCTACCAAATAGAACCCAAAAAATTCATATCACTTGGACAATAATGCCAAAAAAGGACTATAACACCAAAAAATAAGGTGTCCCACTTTTAGCGCTATTATCAAATCAAAAAATTAATTTCAAAACCCTATTTCTAACACTATCCTAGTCCTGTACCTAAATTCTCAAAGCCTATCGCAGTCCAGACAACTCAGAATAAGCTAAGTCATATTTTTTCTCATTTATTACTATTTTTAGAAAAGACAAAAATATAATCTCTTTACATTAATCAGTGGCTTAATTATTTCAAATTATTTATTGATTTAATTTACTCTAGACATGTTTATTACTTAGGAATAAAACTCCATTATTTCCAAAAATAATAAAATATTTCATGAACCTGACTTACTTCAAATTTCACACAAAAACCCTAAAAACCTTAGGGTAAATTATTTCTAATTTTTTTCATGATTTATTGATTTTTCCTATATTTAAAAATTAGAAATCTAAAAATTAATTTAAAAAATGTCATTTATTTAACAAAAACCCTAGTTTTCACATACTAGGTCCTTTAGAAATATTTTTTGATTTTTTATTAAATTTTTGAAGCAGAATTCTATAAATTTATATCAAAAATTTAAAATTATCATACTAATTTCAAAAATTCATTCAATAATCACTAGTTGCATTAACTAGCTCCTAGTTATTCTCTAATACTCTTCCAATCATTTTATAAATTTTTTGTTGCATATCAAACTTAGAAAATCAATTTCAATTTCAAAAATTTATAGTATTTTTAATAAATATTTTTAAAAAATATTTAGTTGTATATACTAGCTTTTACTTTGCTTCCTGAGGTATCACCTTATAACCATAGCCAAATTACGAAAATGATGCTCCTTTATTTACAAACACTTTTTACATTTCTTACAAATAATAAGGAAACCATAATAGGTCCTATCATGTACATGAATGATGAAGTCTGTCATATGTTATTACAAACTTTCATCCTTTGCATTTCATGTTTGTGTTTCATTACAAAATTCATTGTAAAACATGCACGGGTTTCCAAAATTATTTTTGTGTATTCTCTTTTGCTCATATGGACAATTTTTCAAATTTATCTTCCTAAATGAATTCATAATGTCACATTACATATCAAAATTTTATATTCCTTTATGCAAAAATTCATGTTCCCTATCCTTTACTCTCTATTATTCTTATGAAAAATTGTTAACATTTAACTCGGTAAAGGCATTCGAAATGTCATGTTGCATATCAAAAGTTTATATGTCTTTATGTAAAAATTCATGTTCTCTATCTTTTGCTCTCTATTCCTCATATGGAATTTTTTTTGAATTGATCATGCCAAATCCATTCAAAATGTCATGATTCAAGTCAAAGTTTTTTATGCATTAATGCACAATTCCATGGTCTTTATCCCTTATTTGCTATCTATCATGTGGAATGCTCTTTATAAACATATTGTTACACATGGTTTCTACATAGACATATCTAACTTTTTGGCTACTTTTAAGTATCTCCTTATCACTACTATACACAATAAAACACTAGTGGTTATATCTATCCCTCCTCTATTTAAACACGATTCATATATCTTTTATCCCATACCTACTACCATTTCTATGCCTATAGTAGATTATGTAGTACATGATATCACCCAAATTAATGAAGATAAGTAGGTTGATTACATCCATGGTTATAGCTTTGTCACTCAGGTTAGCACCTATTCTAATCTAGTTTCATCTCTTCTACCCATTATAGTTCTTCCTCTAGTCCAAATACAGACATAGTCAAGACCTTCATCACCATCGCAGAGAGTTCATACACCTACATAGCCTCACGATTCTAGACATGTTCCAGCTACCATATTTACACATAAAGTAGTTTCATTGAGATCTCATATGTCTAAACATAAATCACATGTTCAAAGATATTCTCCTACTTCCAAATGGGTCGCTAAGAGCCCTATAATTTCATCCACTTCTCAAAGTTATAGAGGGACCCCACACTCAGTTTGTACTTCAAGGATTTTAGATCATCAAAAACATATATATCTTTCAAAACCATAGTCTTAGCATTTCCATCATGCGTCATGATCATGCACGATCCTTCTTCTTGATACAAGAAAAAATGATAAGGAGCTTCCCATGAAACTCATCAATTAGTATCATTTTTTTTATTATTACTTATACATAGTTTTTATTGATTGCTTATACATTGCTCAAATATTTTAAAAACATAAAAATAATAAAAAAATTTCAAAAATAAAAAATAATCAAATATAACAAAACACTATAAAAACATTTCGATTGTATGCATCATCCTTTTTTTACATTGATATTATCATGCTAGAACTTACATTTTATATTTCATGCTATTGTATGTTGATTTATATACATTACCATGCTACACTTAATCTTATTTGAGTGTGTGTACTGAATTCCAGTTACTTGATTGATTTACTCTACCCATTGAGCCTACTTCTACATTTGAGACACAAATCGATATACATGCCATCTTTTACGTGACTACACCATCTAGGTTATGTCAATCCTACACTACACACTCTTATTTATAATTCTAATGTACATTACTTATAAAATTACATAGATTACTATATCAACATTTCTCTAGTATCCAACACTTGTGTATCTCTTAGCATATACCTAGTCCTGTACTAAATGTGTCTTGCATACTTTCACTCTTTCTTTTTTTAGTTAGATATTATTTTACCTTTCAAATATTTACATGCTCTCCTTTCTTGATAGATGAGATTACATTTCTATTTCCAATTTTGTTTCTTATGTGTGCCTTAGGACATCTACCAATGTCCTTTACTTCTATTCATGTGTGTGTACTTTTGGACATTTGCCAATGTCCCTTGCTTCTACTCATCTATGTGCCTATGGCCCTCATGCCAATCAATTATTTCTTCAAATTTTATGTGTATGTATAATTAAAACATGATTTGTATGTTTGTTTTATAGTTTGAGTGACATGTGCCCATGTTCCTTGTTTGTGTAGCCCACTGGCCAACCTTGTATGCTTCTTGCTTCTTACTTATTACTCAATGTGATTTTTTTATTGATTGATTTTTTTTTTATTGAAATTCCATGATCCATATCATGAATTTTATTTTCTTATTTAATGCCAAGATAGACATCTTGCTCCATTCCTCCTAGACAACAAATAACTAAAAACTAAAAACTAACATCTAATATTTACAATTCTAATTTAGTACATTGCACATGCTTTTACATTTTTATATCTATCTATGCATATCCTTATTGATATAAAAATATCTTAATGAAAAAATTGTTATATTTAGATATATCTTGTCAAATTACATTTTTATATCATGTATCTATGCAACATAACACACTTATAGGACACTTTTTCTTCTGAGGGTAGTCATTGTAGGTTTAATAATTCCTACCCTCAAAAGATGATGAAACAAAAAAGGGTTTTGTCATAGAGATAAGATATCCTAGTAGTAAAAATGGCAACATTTAGATCACCCAGTTTAGAATCCAAAGGTCAAACCAGTCAGAACATAATAGAAAAATAGTGACAATTTTAGATCAACAACAAATTTTAACACAAGACAATAGAACCAAAAATGGATCTTAGTTATAACACATGGGTGTCATAATTTTATCACTCTTGTATAAGTAGAAAAAACCCTAGGTTTTTTAGTAATAGGTAAAACATTTAGCTCAGCTACATTTTTACACATCTAGATCAGTCAATATTAGCATTTTCAATATAGTTTTCTTAGAGAATCTAGATATAAGGGAGTATCATGTATGACATGATGAATTTCAATTCCAATTTTAGATTATGTATTTGACATAAATTTTAGATCATGATCCATGTTATAGACACCAGTGATTGGGGGTAATGTGTGTGATGCATTGTTCATTTATTTTTGAGTTTAGTTTATTACCTAGGAATTCTCAGTAGTTGTGTACCTTACTCCATCTATAGATGGTTGGAATCATTTCTCAAGTTTAAATTTCATAAAAATTTAAATTATTGAGTCCCTAAGTTCTTTATTTGGTTTTCACATAAGCATATTACATAAGTTTTGGAGTGGCTTTCATACAAGCCTAACCTTCATGTTTCAATATGGCTAAGAGTGGCTTAGTTTATAACATAGATTCAAATATCAATGCCACACTATTAGACTTTTAGAGCATTCATGGGATCCATGAGCCATGTCATATGACATCAATTCTATATCATTATCACTTCATAGCTTTACTTCACGAGGAAACAATGGAGCTAAATGGTCAGCCTTTATATTCTTGAGCTACCTATTTAGAGGGATTGAAAACATAGTTTGGATATCAATTATCACATGCATGATCATCTAACTTAACTCAATAGGAAATGGTGGAGCTAAATGGCCTACCTTTTCATTCTCGAGCCACTTTTTAGGGAATTAAGCACTCAAATCCATTTGTGATATAACTTTTGGTACAACATCATCTAACACAGTCTAGCATTACTCACCCTTCTTCAGGATCACAATAGGTTTTGAATTGTTTTGTATACCCAATGAGGTTTATTCATTCCATTCTCTTCCTTTTTATTTCACTTAGATTTTTTATGTTCTTATTTTATAAAATATATAAGAACTTATATACTCTTTATCCATTTTGAATATTGACACTTGCATATTATGCTCTTTATGCACTATCCATCATTAATTAACATCACACAAGATTCATGGGTTTTACCTTTATAGGTAAGTTTAGGTATGCTTTATATTTTTTCATTTATCCTAATTTTTTTCTTTCTTACATCACTACAATAAAAGGTGGGGGGGGGGGGGGAAGGTTGTGAAATGTAGTCATGGAAAATGCAAAACTCAGTTACTTTAGTGTGGCTAATGACACCAAATGCATAGGTTGTACTACTTGCTTGCACAACCCTTATATGGTTTTCTTTCACCAATTCTCAGCCATCCACAACCTTCTAAACTCAACCCTTAAAGACCTAGGTAGCTCTTTCAGGACTAGATCCATCCCCCTAGGTCACATTCCCTCTAGATAATAGTGCTTATCTTGGATAGGAGAGTTGAAACCTAGGGTGTCCTATTTTTAGCATTCTTATCCTACTAAATTTTTTATTCAGATAGTTATTTTATCCTAAATCCTTTTCTTAATTCATGTTGGCCTAATAAGAATTAATTTAACCCATGATTATTAAAATTCTTTTTAAAGGCCATTCAAAGTCCATTTAGAAGGGTTGGCACTCATTTACAAGAGAGAAGCAAGAATATAAGAAAGTACACTCAATAATTTTTCCCTTTTCTTTGCATACAACCTTATAATATTATTATAAGCTTGTTCAAACCCTTCCACCAGTCCCTAGCCATCAAAAGTATACCTAATTTCATATATAGTTGCATTATCATACATAATTACACCAAACACTTCAATGGGAGAACTACATTAGCTTGATCCCTCCTTAAAATATTGTTATGTAAGTAACACTCCCATACATGGGGTTTGAAGTGCATCTAATGTATATTTTACAAACTAACCCCTTCTCTCTCTTTCCCAAATTTACTTTCAAGTTTAAGAATAAAGAGCTCCTAGAGATTTTAAATATTAAAATAGACACACAATGAGATCCATAGACTTTTGAGCTTTGATATTTCATTTATAAGGTAACATAGACCTATTGAGTAGAACCCAAAAAAAGAAAATCACATATATAAAATTTCCATAAAAGGAATCCAACATCTAATAGTAGGGTGTCCCACTTTTGGCCCTACTATCCAATCAAAAATGAAGTTTAGGAACCTATGTCTGATACTATCCTAGTCTTATACCTAAATTATCAGACCCTATCTTAGAATAGATAGATCATAATAATTTAAGTCATATTTTCTATTATTTTTTACTATTTTTTGAAAAGGCAAAAATACAATATGTTTACATAAATCGGTGGTTAATTATTACACATTATTTACTGATTTACTTCACTCTAAACCTATTTATTAGTTAAGAATAGAAATCCCTTATTCCTAAAATATTAAAACAATAATGGTGTGGATGGCTTGTTTAAACATGAAAAAATGTGAAGTCTCCAATAGTAATAAAAATAAAAAAGGGTGGTTATAGGCCATGAACACAGTCAGCTCTATTAGGCTGAAGACTAGGTCTAAAACCCTTATGACATTCAATATCACTTCCAAAACCAAATTAACCTTCCCACCTAGTTGATGACCCTTAGTGGGAATTTTAAAATGAGATAGTACCATTGGTGTGTAGATAACATCTCCAAGTTGATCAAATTTGGCCTACTTAACGTCAAACCTATGTAGAATACACTCAAAATCTTAAGAGGCTAACTTAAAGATCTTACATTAGTACAAATTGGTAGCATGGTAACCCATGGAGTTGGGGAAATTTGAGGAGGGTCTTGATCTTAAAATTTTTGGAATTTTATGAGAGGTTGGACATTAAGATTTTATGAACAATCCTTGAGAGTTCAAACCCTCTAAAACCCTCCTAAACCCTTCATTTTGACTTGATGAAGAAAATACCAATAAATATGCACTTAGAGGGAGTATTTTTTCTTATAAAGTATTTGAAAATCTTATAATAATCTCTCATCCTCCTTCTCATCTGTTGGTCTGTACCCCACTTGTACAGACATAATGAGAATAGGGTTTCTTGAAGGTTTTTATGTTTTTTCAAAGTGTAGAGGAGATTTGAAGAGTGAGAATAATTTGGGAAGGTAAATTTGGACTATTTATAACTCCCTATGTCTATTTATTACAACATATTTTCATGGAAACACTTCATGTAATTCATTCATCTTAGATAGTCTTTGGTAGATAGTGAAAGTGCACAGTGACTGCCAAGTGAGAGACTGAGAAATTGATTTTTGGAAATTTTAAAGGTATAAATAATTAAATGAAAGGTATTAGAGTATTATAAAAGTGTTATAACACCTCTTAAAAATATTTTATTAAACAAATGAAGGCCATCTTGGTGACAAATGTGAAGACAAACCTATAAGGCTAGTGATGGTGACTGTAAATGGTGAATGCAAGTGTCATGAAGAAGACAAACGATTAGGAAATCATTTGATGACTATTTATGATTATTTATACACCCCCTATGATAGTTAATATGTTTCAAATCTTCTTATTCTTGTTCCAAGTGCTCAAAATATGCCTAATCATGAAGGTAATTTTTAAGAAGGCCATTTGAAGACCATACACTAGTTTTGGAGAGTTTGATGCCTCAGATGGACACTTTTCCAAGAATAAATTTAAAACCTTTTTTATTCACTTCATTATTTTACAATTTATCATGTTTTCATTCCTTTACATGTGGCATTGGGACCCTTGAGCTCTACTTTCTTCTCTCTTTTCACATTTTATAAACATAATAAATTTTGGTTCTTGTATTCTAATTCCACCCCTGGTATGGTGAAGCCTTATTTATTTGATATTGTAATTTACCTTTGAAATATAATATACAATCTAGTTAACTATATTTTCTATGTATGTGAAGTGATTTATAGTGAAAAGTCAAGTGGTTAATTTCTATCCTCGCTTTCTCTCAATCCTTCCTTGTTTGATGTAAGTTATTTTGAATTTAATAGGTCACATGATTATTTGTAAAGTGTATTAGTCTATTTTTAAGTGTTAGTAATATCCTTAGTTTTTGAAAATGACCTCTAGTTCACTCACCTTGAGTAATTCCATGCATATCACCTCCATGTTTGAAATATTAATTTTAGAGCAACTCATGATTCTAATACGTGTGTTGTAGGTCATGTATCCCAGTACAATTTTATAGTTTTTAAGTGAAGATATTTATAGTTTATCACCTATTTATTATATCTTACCTTCCATGTCTAATTTTATCCCTTTTCATCCAAGCAATCAGTTAGTGTAGGTGATAAGCACTTAATGATCAATATATGGCTATAAACCATAAACCTAGATGTCTATCTCTAGAATAGGCAACCCATAGGCCTAAAGGTATTAAAATGTGTTATAGGTACAATCACTAAGAGGGGGGAGGGTGAATTAGTGAGTCTAGAAATTATAATTTCAATCGTAATCTTTTAAAACAATTAAATAATCATCATATGTTAATTTCAATAAGCAATATTAACAAGAGAGCTCATTCATTCAATGTATACACAATATCAAACATATAACATAAAGTTACTATGGGAAAACCTCATGTGGAATAAAACCCACTCTCAAGTTTGCAACACATGGAGTAATATCCTATAAGAAATTACAAATAAGAGACAGATCAAATCTTTTAGACCAAAAAATGTTGATCATGCCTTCCTGACCAAAGGTATTTAGTGAATAACTTATTTCACAAGGAGAAACTACCCCTAAGGATTATCAGGTCCTTTAAACCCTCCTTGATCACATCCACCTTACTAATAATGTATTCAACACCTGATTATGGATCTCTATTTATTTAACCCCTCACAAACTCTCTCTCATACAAACCTCTCGCATAAGCATGCCAAAATCTCTCTACTTCTTCACTCAAACTATACTCATATGCACACTCATACCTCTTTCCATATCCTTAAATTACATGAGCAGTATTTTGACATCATAAATATGACCTACATTTCATACACATAGTCCTCAATCTTTTCCATTCATTAATTCATCAACTAGGCACTCTACGTCTCCTTTGCTCCATAAATCTCACATACACCTTGCACTCTATCAAAAAAACTTCTCATAAAAGTCTATAAAACATCATATTTGAGTTTAAAATCTTTTGTTTGTCGGCCACAATACATGACTTCACCCTTAAGGTATCTTACTGGGTCACACTTATGTACAACACACTTTCAAATAACCCTAAGTCATTATTATCTCCTATGAAGACCCATTCAGCTCTTTGACACTTCTCTAATAAAATTAAGAACACAAGAACACTTTTTAAACATATGGGCCCATTCCACATGATATATAGGTTTTCAAGTCTAAATAACCATCACAATACCTTTTCGCTTAAGTAAAATTCATTCAAACAATATTTTGTGCACATGATCATTATGAACAAACACACAATCACCTTATAAACCATTTTTCTTATAGCATACTAATGGTCAAACATTCATAATGTACATAGAGAATCCTCATGGAGTCTATAACACTCCCCAATATCTCATTCACCATGAAACATCAGATTTAGCATCTCTATAAGATCAATTACTCTTCTTGGGTCACTGACAAAATAATCATGAACATATAGTCAACTTTGAACCTCAATATAGTTTACTATACACACTTAGAAATCTTCAAATCAGATTCATTAGATGCAACATGGAGTCCTTTTAATATTTGAATTTTATACCATTAGCAAATTTGTCTTGGATCAAAAGTTATTGGTGAAATATTTAAATGTAAATAGTCACAGTTAAACCTCAAACACCATGCTTGCATTTCATGTCCTCACTATGCATATTAAACATACACCATCAATCTTATTTTATCTTTAACACATAGCTATCAATGCTCAAATATTAAACTTTGAACATGTTGACCTCATCTTGTGCACACTTACAACTTTGAACTCATATACTTCATCGATCTCCTATATGTAAATTGGTCTTTAACAATGCTAAACAACTACCACTTTGACCTCCTGAATTGAAGCTGTTGATGGGTTGGATGGTAATATCAAATTCAATATTACCTTCTGTGTAGGCTAACATTGCTCAATAACATACACTTACTATTATGTATTCGATGTTAGTCTTATTGATCAAAAATAAAAATGGATATATAATACTTTTTCTTTGTTGGTGTGATTATATGAATTGATAGTACTAGAAAGTAATTATTACATCTCCTCTTCAGTTTAAAAAGCATTATCTACACACATATAACACTAAGAAATGAATGTGTATGCTTATTCAAATTATTACAATTTTTGTCAAATGTGTGTTCTTTTTTGATACGTACTTTCAAAATAACTGAAAAAATATACAAATAGGTTTTTTATAAAATCTCAGCCATGAAGTATATACTATTATTTAATCTAGGCTAGTCTTGCTCACAAATCAAAAATGGGTATATAATATTTTCTTTATTTGTTGATATGAAAATGTTTTTTAAATTCTATGTGGTTTAATTTGTGAAGATGCTCGGCTTACAAAGATTTTCCCTTCTTGGTGAATGTGATGCCAAAGAACACGTGGTCAAGCTTTCATCACTTATCCACTAATTCATTCATTTAGTAGAAATAAATTATTTAATGGAAAAAGTAAATAGCTCATATTTATGTAGTGATAGGCATATTCGTCCAGATTAGACTTGACCTTGCTTTCGCATCATCATAGTATTATAGATCAGAGTTTTTAGTACCTGTTTATAATATCCATATTATTATGTAGTTAGTTTTATTTTTAAAGCTATTGGTCTAATGTATTTAGTTTAAAAGTAGTTTATATATATATATATCATAAAGAAGAACATTTAATAGTTTTGATTTATATTATTAAATAAATAAATTGTTTGTATCTCTTATTTTATTAAATTAGGATTTCAAATTATCATATTGCATTAACAAGTGTCAGAGCAGTGATATAAACACTTTTTGAATGCCATGAAGAATATGAAAATGTGAACAAAGATGCACAACACATTCAAATCTATGCTTTTCTATCCATCATATATATATATATATATATATATATATATATATATATATATATATATATATATATATATATATATATATATATATATATATATATATATATATATATATATATATATATAGAGAGAGAGAGAGAGAGAGAGAGAGAGAGAGAGAATAATAGACAACATGGTAATTGTTTGAATAAAAATATAGTGACAATTTTTCATCACCATTTTACATGAGCATGAGTGGAAAATACATAAAATAAAATCATAAAAGATAATTCATTGCATCTTTCTCTTTCATAAGTATAAAGGAGTATGCATCACTTCCCTTAGTGTATATGTCTTTTTAACTTTCTTTGGCAAAAACACATTGTTGTCAATGACATTGGGCTTATGATGAATCCAAACCAATGCACATCATCTATTACAAGTAAGGAAATGTAATCGTGTTCATGTTATAACAATGCATATGGATTATTAATTAGGTAGACAAGGCAAAGATCATGTTGGAAGATGTACATCCATTGTTATAATTAAATTAAAAAGCCTTCTCTTCAAAAAAATAACTTGATGAAAGTTTAGAGATATTTCCAAATGTAGGTCAACATTAAAATAGTAAGACATGGCTTTGGTAGAAATGTTATCACAACCCTATAGACACACGCAAGATTTTTTATGAAGAAGAAAATAATTTTCTAAGCCAAGTAGGTTTTGGATATGTGCAAAAAATCACAACCCATTCATATAGTGTCACGACCTTTCTTCCCATACTATGGACTCCTACTCATACTTTAAGTTGTTTTGGACCTCATTTAGTATTTGTGACAGGATGAGTTGATTTTTAAGATAACTTACCTTTTGTGTTGATTTCAAAATTTTTTTAGGTCATCGATGGAATTTTGCAACAAAGCAAGGTAAAAATTTAATCTCATTTACAAATTCCAAGAGTTAGGAAATTAAATCATTAAAATATTAAATGTATTTCTTTTTGTAGAATTATATGCAATGTTGTTATAAATTACAATCATGATCGACGTAAAAATTTTTTGAGATGAATGTTTAGTCTTTCCTATTAATCTCTTTGAAAAAATATAATTAATTAATGAATTTAATATTGGAAGAGAATATTATCAAATTTGATATTATTGGAAATCATCAAAACTTATTTTAATTAATTGAAAAAGAAACTTTTCTTTTATATAATTATTCGAATTTTAGAACTTTCAAATAAAATATGTTTTCCTAAATAATTTTTTTTAAGATTATTAATTAATTATAAATTATAGATAATTTTAGGTTATTAATTAATTAAACTTAATTTTAACCTACCAAATATTAAGATAAGACTAATCTAACTTAACATAATATAGAGAGAATAATAATAAACTTCATGTTCAAATTAAAATCACTCTACCTCTAAAATCTTAACCACTTTAAACTCATGCCACTTATAAAAGATCTACCACATAACTACCACATATGTGATAGTCAATAAACCATTGAGTCAAGTTAAAAGCCAATAAAAAAAAAGAGAATAATTCTTGGAGAACTACCACGTAAGGAAATAGTCAAAAACCATAATTAAAGGGTGAAAACAAATCAGTGCAACATGAGGTATTTGTGTGGAAAAAGTAAATTTCATAAAGAAAACATATAAACAAAGATCATCACTCCACCTCCCTAAGTCTACACCTACTTTAACACATGCAAAGAAAAAAGGGACTGCCACATAAGAGTTAGTCGCAACCAATCATTGTTTAAAAGAAGGAGAAGATTTTTTTGTGATGAGCAGTTATAAATAAAGGAAGGAAAATGTAGAAGAGGAGAAAAGGAACACAAAAGTGAAGGGAGAAAAGGCAATAGGGGAGTCATATGCGTTGGAAAGAGAGATCGACACCACTAGGGGCAATGAATTAGCCAACACTAACAACTATTTCATTCTCTTCTTTAACTCAACCAAGATCAACATAGCCCCATTTTCTCAACTATTTCAATTCAAGTGGATCCACATTCCATTTCAATCAAGGATTTCAATGGCATAAGGTAAATTTTTTAGTTTATTGAAAATTATAAGGTAAAGATTTTATTTTATTTTAATTTTAAAATTAATAATTTATTTAAATTAGAACATAAATAATTTGTATTATTCAAATTATAATATGAATATAATATTCTATTTAAATCATAAGGAAAATGTAATGTAATTATTTTTAGAATACTAAAATAGATTGAGTTTACTATTACTAGAAAAAAATGATACCACCACTTGTTATTAGCGAAAGTAAATAATTTTTATAGAAAACAATAATCTAATAAGTAATCAGATATTCAAGAGACATATAACATTAACATGATCTCTATAACTGGTTTGGTGGAAAAAAAGTAAAATATAGCATTAAATAAATAAATTTTGTTTTCTATATACTTAGTTCTAAATCTATCAAATACGTTTGATTTAGTTTGTAATATTACATGTGGAAACCTAGATTGTGAGAATATTCATTTAGATACATGAAATTACCATAAAGTAATCTAAATTATCATAAAAAAATATTTTGAGTGGACTCTTACTTTGATTGTTGTTGAAATTTGATGATGAATTTGATTATCATTAAGATTAGTATGCAAATAAATATCCTTCATTCTAGGGTTGAACCCTCAAATTTTAGAACCATCCTTTCAAATGTATAAAGGATTTATTTAAATTTAAATTAAATAAACTCCTTGTGTATGAGTTATTGTTTTTAGAAGAGTTTACGTGAATACAATTAAGATATAATTGTCTAGAATGAAGATGGTTGAAAATTGACATGATGACTAAACTAGAAGATTATGTTTCTACTTTCCTAATAAATAATTTTCTTTTGAAATATAATGTATTGATTTATTTCAAGTATTCTTTACCTTTAAAATCTCAAACTTAAATAAAAAATTATAGGTTAAACAAAAATACATAGCATTCAGTATTAAGTGGTGCCTCTTACTCATGTTTATAGGTAACATCATTATTCTTGAGCTACTATATTTATAGCCTAACATAGTAGCAACAATGATGTGTGGGCATCTTCCCTATAAACCATCGAGAAGAAATAAGGACCGTGTTATGTTATTAAGACCAAGGGGTGGGATAATCCCTCTTGGTCAACAACACTAACTAAGATAAGGAAATAATTTGAACTACTTTAGATGATTCTAACTTGTAAAAATACGAAACATAATGGAGAAATTACATTTCTTACTCAAAACTTGGTACCACTAAAAAGGAGCAATAAAAACTACAATTAAGAATGTTAAACCAATTATTATCAAGTAACCACCAACCATATAGCTTTTAGATAATGAAACTTTGGAAATAGTAATTGTATGGATTAGGTTCTCTAAAGTAAGGATCAAGAACATTTTTGATATAAATAAAAATTATAAAAAGGGTTTATAGCTTAAAAATGTTCATTTTTACTTTTTGTTAAGATTTAAGGTTATTTTAGTTAAACAAGTATTCAATCACTTTAATTGATACTTTTCACTCCCTTTTGAATAGAAATCATAGAGGAATTATTTGGGGAACAAGGCCATAAAAAGGGATGCATACCCAAATTCATAGTTCACATGAAACATAGAATAGAAAATAGAACTACATGCATACTACACCTTGAACTTGTTTAGAAGCAAGCATGTAGGTAGTATGGGAAGTGAAGGATGCTTCTAGTATGTAGGTGAACAGGATAGGGTTTAGGGTTATGTGCTAAACAAGATTACAGTTAAATAAAAAGGTAAGACCATATTTTAGATAAACAAAGTAAAGATAAGAATTCATTGATATACTCAAAAGGATCTCAATTGGATAATCATATTTCTCAAGGGTTTAGGCCAAATAATGAGTCATAATGTAACTATTTGTTATATGTTTGATACTCTTTTCATGGTAACCTTGGTACTTATCTAGTAAAAATAAACAATGAATAGTGAGTGACTTAGGATTCAGTTGATCTTGATGAATAAAATATTTGAAAAGAGCATAATCTAATCATATGTAGATGCCTCACTTGTATGGTTAGATGCTTTCTCATTTGACAAAGGATATTAGATAACTAACCTATATGGTTAGTTACTTGATCATTTAAAAAAGGTATTAGATACCTAACCCATATGGTTAGATGTTTGCCCATTTAGCAAAGGATATTAGATGGCTAACCCATATGGTTAGATGCTTGCCTAGTTGGAAAAGGATATCCAATAAGATAAAGTATAACCAAGTTATATTCATAGACAAACATTAATTTAAAAAAAAAAAACTAAAAAAAAAAAATTGTGTCTTAAGATCTAAGATATAATTTAGGGTCTCTACATTATGATATCAAAGCCTATGTTCGAAAGCTAGGCCTTAAGCCTACTACAACCTACACTTAATAAAAGATTAATTATTGATGTTAACTTGTTGAGAAAATTAATTTGCTTAAAATTGGTTGTTTAGACATGGCTCGTGGAAAAACTTCAAGGAAAGGAAAAGCAAATGGAACTAGATGAAGAGGATTATGTTTAAAAGAATTTTGAATCAATATTATATAGATATCTATGTGTTATAGTCATAAATATTATCCTCTACAAAGCTAAGAACTCTATGTAATAGGAAGATGAGCGAGATTATCAAATGCTTATTTTTTTTGTCAATCATATATGTGATCATAATCAATAACAAAATGTATGAGAAATTAGAGTTATCCAAAAATAATAATTACGATATCAATTGTCTTGAATAAAAACATAGGAGATTGTATTATTTATATCAGGAAACCAAATGGCAAGACCTAGATGATAAACTAGGAATCGAAGGAAAAATGTGAGAAATGTAGAGCCCAATAATGAAAATGTTGAACAATAGGTTCTAAAAAATAGAGAATTGGGGATAAAAGCCCTTATCAATTTATTGATCAAGCAAAGAGATAAAATGGAATCACTTGAGCAGGCGATTAACGATATTAGGTCAAGGCAAGAAAATGTATAAAAAATATTATAACCTAGCCTTCATAATCCACCTAAATAAAATCCAACCACAAGTTAATGAAATAGAGGTTGTAGCTCCCAGAATTGAAGTTCTATTTTATGATCTTAACAAGGATTTGAAGAAGATTTTATCCCCTAAGTTTGATGGAAAACTATTAGGTGAATGAACTAAGAATTAGCTAAATGAGATGGAGAAGTACTTCAAATTAAGAAACTATAATGATGAAACTAAAATATTGTGGTGATCCTACAAACTAGTAGGAGAGGAAGCTAGTTGGTGGACTAACATGAAAGAGTTGAATAGAATAACCAAGGAAAATATGACCTAGGATCAATTTGACTACCACTTCAAGAAGAGATGGTTACCCCAATTATTATTTAATGAAAAGATAACTAAATTTCACAATCTAAGGTGTGGAGGCATGTTAGTCTAATAGTATTGGGATAGATTCCCTAAATTACTTAAGTATGTGTCCATGTACCTTAAGGATGAAAGAGGTTAGACTAGAAAGTTCATCATAGGAATGAATGCAAACATAGTAGTAAAATTAGATATGCACAGCCCTAAGAACATGAATGAAGTGCTAGAAAAATCACTCAAATAGGAATGGAAGTTGTAAGCCCTAGCTATGATGAGACAAAAGTTTAACAATGATAGAAACAAAGTCTTCTAAAGGAAACCAAATTTTAGGGGAGAGAAATTTGTGGATAGAGACCCAAGAATAAACCCAATAGATAGAGTACCCCCAACAAATCAAAATTAGATAAATACCCTAGGAAGAAATAGCAACAAGGGAAGAGATAATAATAGGAATAATCCAAGGAATTACGATTGCCCAATATATCATCCATAGATTTGTGGTGATGCGTCAAGGAACCTAGTACTAAAAGTCCCACCAAGAAGATATTTTAGTTTTGGAGTAAATCTCTTTTCCTGAGAGTGCCCAAAGATGTACAATCATATAAGGGGCAATCAGCCTTAGAGAGGACCACAACAAAGGATCAATCTTATAATAAGGAATCACCAAAATAAATATTACAATGTACTAATTGAAGCTACATGTATATTATTATGTAAACCCATTTCAATTTTCATAGATACTAGTTCATAAGAATGTCTTATTTCTCTAGAATTAGTAATAAAAATGTCTCTTCCAATGAATCTCATGAATGCATCATGAATGGTCCATTATGAGGATAAGGTAGACAATGAATTGTCTCAATGTCTACATAAGGCAAAAATATAATATCCATATTTGGAGACCATATTAGACCTGTTTGTAACACCCTTAGGAGCCTATGATGTGATAATAGGGATGAGTTGGTTCACCAAGCACCAAATTGAAATAGACCATTATATCAAGTTGGTTAGTTGTTTTATCAATGAGGGGATATGGGTCATGATTCAAGAGGGTCATAGGCATATAAAAGTAGCAATCATATCAGTGATGTAGCTAAGGAAGGAGAGAAGGAAGGGAGCTCTAATCATCATGGTAATGATAGACGATAAGGATAAGAGCAAAGATGAACTAACCTTGGAAGGGTATCCATTCTTACAAGAATTTGAGGATGTGTTTCTTGAAGAATTACCTAGAATGCCCCCTAAGAGAGAATTTGATTACCCAATTGATATTGTACCCAATGCTGAGACAGTTTCTAAAACACCCTACAAAATGAACACCACTGAGTTAATGGAACTTAAAATTCAGCTAGAGGAACTCTTGAGTAAAGGATTGATTAGACCAAGTGTGTTTGTTTTGGGAGTGCTAGTCTTATTTGTTAAAAATAAATATGGAACTCTAAGATTATGCATTGATTATAAATTTTTTATTAAGGTCACAATTAAAAAAATATATCACCTACCTAGAAGAGAAGACCTTTTTGACAAAATGAAAGGAACACCAATTTTTTCAAAGATAGATCTTTGATCAAGATATCATCAGTGAATAATGAAGGAAGATATTCCAAAAATATCTCTTAGGACCAGATATGGACACTATGAGTTTACTATATTACCATTTGGGGTAACAAATACTCCTTCAACATTTATGACCGTAATGATTAGTTTATTCTATAATTACTTGGATAAGTTCATCTTATTTATCATAGATGGCATTCTAATTTAGTCTAAGAATGAGGAAGAGAACTTAGCACATAATCCACTAGTTTTTTAGAGGTTGAGAGAACTTAAACTATATGGTAAGTTGTCCAAGTGTGTGTTCTTTAAGAAGTAGATTCACAAACTAGGCCACATCATATCCAAGGAAGTAATTTTAGTAGATATAGAAAGATAAAGGCAATAATGGAATGGCCAATTCCCAAGAATGTATCAAAAGTAAGGAGTTCCATAGGGTTATCAGGATATTATAGGAGTTATGTTAAAGGTTTTTCTAGCATCGCCAACCTGATTATGACATTGTAAAGGAAAGGTAAGAAGTTTATACAGAAAGATAAATGTGATAAAGCTTTACAGATTATAATGGAAAATTTGACAATGACAACCATCTTAAAGTTATATGATCTGAATGGATATTTCATGGTTATAGAAGATGTGTCCATCAAAGGATTATGAGGTGTACTCATTCAGTATGATGGCAGAATTGCATATGAGCCTAGGAAACTGAAAACCCATGAAGTAAATTTTGCCCTTCATGATTTAGAATTAGTGGAAATTATTCATGTCTTATAGAAGTGGAGACATTTCCTTATTGGGAAACCTTTTCAACTAAAAACTAAAAATGAAGGGCTAATGTACATATTCACTCAACCCAATTAGAATGCTAGGTAGAGAAGGTGGTTGGAGTTCTTGAGTGAGTATGATTTTAAAATTGAGTATATCAAGGGAAAGGAGAATAAGTTTGTTGATGCTTTGAGTAGGAAAATACACCTAACAAATATAACAATGCTTAGATTTGACCTGAAAAAGAGTAAATACTAAAAGGATAAAAGCAATATCCTTGGTATAATCAATTTAGAGTGATGATAGAATAAAATTCAAAAAACCCAAAAATTGAAGGATATACCTTTGAAAGTGAGGTTTTGAATTGGTATAAGAATAAGATCTATGTTCCAGATGTAGAAGACTTAAATAAGATAATTTTAGCTAAAGCTCATGACGCACCCTACTCAAGTCATCCAAGGGTAAACAAATTATATGCCAATTTTAATAAACTATACTTTTGGTAGGGGATGAAAAGAGATACAGTACTATATGTGGCATGATTATTGAAATGTTACAGGGTTAAATTAGAACACCAGCATCCTACAAGACTTTTATATCTGCATGACATTGCATAATATAAATGGCAAGTTGTTAGTATAGATTTCATAAAAGGATTACCTATGACACCCTACAAGCATGATGATATTATGGTGGTAATCGACAAGCTTACTAAGGTAGTGTATCTTATACTTGAGAACTTGACTGATGATGCACCAACCTTAGCCAACCAATTTATGAAGGAAGGGGTTATATTGCATGGAGTTTTAGAAAATATCATATCAGATAGAGATTATTGGTTTACTTCAAGGTTTTGGATAAACCTATAGTTAGATTTAGGTACAAAATTGAACTTTAGATCTTCATTTCATCTTAAGATAGATGCGTAGACAAAAAGAACAAATTAAGTTGTATAAGAGCTCCTAAGGATGTACTATATGGATTAGCAAACCAAATTGGAAACTTATCTCCCATTTGTATAATTTTCCTATAATAACTAATTTCAAACATATTTAGGTATAGCTCTATTTGAATCTCTATATGGGATAAGTTGTCGAACACCACTTAGTTGGGATAACATTGAGGACATAATATTAATCAATCCTAAAATGTTGAAATACATGGATGAATAGGTGAAAGTTGTAAGGTAGAGGTTGAAGGAAACATCAGATAAACATAAGAGCTACGTAGATAAGAAGAGAGTTCAAAGAGACTTCGTGATTGGTGGCAAGGTGTTTTTAAGGGTTAGACCACACAAACATTCCATAACCTTTGAGAAAAATTCAAATTTAGTTCCTCACTTTGTATGACCTTTTGAGATCCTAGAGAGAATCAACCCAGTAGCCTATCGATTGGCCTTACCCTTGTAGCTAAGTTGGATTCATGATATCTTCCATGTGTCACTTAAGAAATGTGTGCCTGATATTAAACACATTTTAAACTAGAATGCTTTGTAGGTCTAAAATCTTGACAGAATTACAATAAATCCACATAGAGTACTGGAGAGGTGCCAGTACCAATTGCATAATAGAGAGGTTGATCAATGCAAGGTAGAGTGGGATCAATATGATGAAGTACAACTTGGGAGGACACCAAAGAAATGAAAATTGTGTTTCTATTTTTATTTTAAAAACTATGAACTTAATCAAATATTTTGTAGTGTATTGGGATAATGCATAATTTAAGGGGCAAATGATGTCATGACCTCTCCTCCCACACTATGCACTTCTGCTCATACTTTAGGTTGTTTTGGACCTCATTTAGTATTTGTGACATGATGAGTTGATTTTTAAGAAAATTTAACTTTTGTGTTGATTTCAAAAATTTGTAAGGTTATCGATGAGATTTCACAAGAAAGTGAGGTATGAATTTAATCTCATTTTCAAATTCCAAGAATTAGGTAATTAAATCATTAAAATATTAAAGTTATATCTTTTCATAGAATTATATGCAATGTTGTTATAAATTACAATCATGATTGAGGGAAAAAATTAATAAGATGAATGTTTAGTCCTTTTTGTTACTCTCTTTTCAAAAATATAATTAATGAAGTAATTTAATATTGGAGGAGAATATTATCGAATTTGATATTATTGGAAATTGTAAAAAGTTATTTTAATTAATAAAAAGAGAACTTTTCTTTTATTTAATTATTTTAATTTTACAACTTTAAAATAAATTATATTTTCATAAATATTTTTTTAAGATTATTAATTAATTATAAATTATAGATAATTTTAGGTTATTAATTATTTACATTTAATTCAAACCTAACAAATGTTAGGATAAGACTAATCTATCTTGCCATAATATAGAGAGAACAATAATAAACTTCAAGTTCAAATTAAAATCACTCAACCTTTAAAACTATTACCACTTTAAACTTCTAAAGGATCTACCACATCACTTCTACATAAGTGATAGTTAATAAATTGTTAATTCAAGTTAAAATCCAATTAGAAAGAGAGAATATGCTTGGAGAATTACCACATAAAGAAATAGTCAAAAATGATGATTAAAGGGTGAAAACAAATCAGCACAGCATGAGGTATCCATGTGAAAGAAGTGATTTTCAAAAAGAAAAAGATATAAATAAAGATCATCACTCCACCTCCCTAATTCTATGCCCACTTTCACACATGCAAAGAAAAAAGGCGTTGCCACAAAAGAGTTAGTTGTAGCCAATCACTGCTCAAAAAGAGGAGAAGATTTTTTGGTGAAGACCAGTTATAAATAGAGGAAGGAAAACATAGAAGAGGAGCAAAGGAATGTAGAAGTGAAGGGATAAAAGGTAAGGGGGGAGAGAGATTCCTTGGAAAGAGAGATCAAAACCATAGGGGGTAATGAATCACCCAATGCCAATAATGTTATTTCCATATCAAGTTCAGTTCCATTCTCTTTTTTAACTTAGCGAAGATCAACACTACCACCATTTTCTCAGTTGTTTCAATTCAAGTGAATCCATCTTCTATTTTAGCTAAGGATTTCAATGACATAACATAAATTTTTTTGTTTATTTAAAATTGTAAGGTAAAAAATTTGTTTTATTTAAATTATAAAATAAATAAATAATTTTATTTAAATGTTAAGTTAAATATATATATTATTTTATTTAAATTGTATGACAAAGAATTTATTTAAATCAAAAGGTAAATAATTTTTATTATTTAAATTGTAAGATGAATATAATATTCTATTTAAATCATAAGGAAACTATAATATAATTATTTTTAGAAGGCTAAAATAGAATGATTTTAGTATTACTAGAAATAAAATGCTACCACTGCTTCTTGTTAGGGAAAGTAAATGATTTTTATACCAAACAATAATGTAATAAGTAATCAAATATTCAAGAGACATATAACATATACTATTAACATGATCTCTATAGCGAATTTGGTGAAAAAAATTAGAATATATGATTAAATAAATAAGTTTTATTTTCTATATACCTAGTTATAAATCTATGAAATACATTTGATTTAGTTTGTAAAGTTACATGCATAAACCTAGATTGTGATAATATTGATTTGGATACATGAAATTACCATAAAGAAATCTAAGTTATCATAAAACAATATTTTGATCAAACGCTTGCATTGATTATTATTTAACTTTGATGATGAATTAGATTATCATTAAGATTAGTATGAAAATAAATATCCTTCATTCTAAGGTTGAACACTTAAATTTTGGAACCCTCCTTTCAAACATATAAAGTATATATTTAAATTCAAGTTCAATAAAATCTTTGTGCATAATTTATTTTATTTAGAAAAGTTTACCTAAATAGACTAAAGATATAATTATCCATAATAAACATGATTGAAAATTGACATGATGACTAATCTAGGAGATTACATTTGTACTTTTGTACCAATAAAATTTCTTTTAAAATATAATGCATTAATTTATTTCAAGTATTCTTTACCCTTAAAATATCAAATTTAGATCAAAAATTTAGGGTTAAACAAAACTACACATAATTTATTATTAAGCGGTGCCTTTGGCTCAAGTTTATATATAATGTCATTGTGCTTGAGTTATTGCATCTATAGCCTTACACAGATTCAACAACTACATTTGGGCATAGTCCCTATAAACTATCAATAAGAAATAAGGACCATGTCTTGTCACTAAAATCAAGGGGTGAGATAATCCCTCTTGTTCAATAACACTAATGAAGATACATAAATAACATGAACTACTTTAGATAATTTTGACTTGTAAAACTTTGAAACAAAAAGGAGAAAGTATGTTTCTTAATCAATACTCGATATCATCAAAAAGAAGAAATGAAAACCAAAATTGAGAATGTTAAACTAATTATTATCAAGAAACCTCCAACCGTATGGTTTTCAGATAATGAGACTTTGGCAACAACAATTGTATGGATTAAGTTGTCTAAAGTAAGGATAAAAAACATTGTTGATGTAAATAAAAAGTAGAAAGAGGGAGATATATCTTATTAATGTTCATTTCTATTTCTTTTTTTAAAATTTAGGGTTATTTTAGCTAAACAAGATTCAATCTCTTTAACTGATACTTTACGCTCTCCTTTAGGTAGAAATCATAGAGGAACTATCTTGGGAACTAGGTAGTAGAAAGGGTTGCATACCTAGATTTACAATTCACATGAAACATAGAATAGAAAATAGAACTACATATGTACTACACCTTGATCCTATTTGAAACCAGGTATGTAGGTAGTCTAAGAAGTGAATGATGCTTCTAGTACGTAGGTGAATATGATGGGATTTACAATTGTTTACTAAAAGTTAAATGAAAAGATAAGACCATTATAATAAGACCCTAGTTTAGATAAACAAATCAAAGATAAGAATTCTATAATATAATCAAAAGGATCCCATTTAGATCATCATATTTTCTGAGGCTTTAGGCTAAATTCTTAGGCATAATGTGACTATTTTCTATATATTAGATATTCATATCACAGTGAAATTAGTGTTTATCTAATGGAGATGAGTGATGAATAGTGAGAGAATTAAGATCTAGTTGATCGTGATGAGTCAAGTCTATAGCCAGATCATAACCTACTCATATGTAGATGCTTATGATGTATGGCTAGATGCTTGCCTACTTGGTTAAAGATATTAGATGCCTAACCGATATGGTTAGATTCTTTCCTATTTAGGAAAGGATATTAGATGCCTAACCCATATGTTTAGATGTTTTCTCATTTTTTAAAGGATATTAGATGGCTAACCCATATGGTTAGATGCTTGCTTAGCTGGTAAAGTATTTCTAATAGGATAAAGTATACTTGAACTATATTCAAAGAAAAACATTAAATAAATAAATAAAATCTTGTATTTTAGGATCTATGATAGGACTTAGGGTCCCTACATTATGGTATCAGAGCCTAAGTTCAAATGTTAGGCCTTAATCCTACTATGACCTACACTTACTAAAATATTAATTATTGATGTCAACTTGTTGAGAAAATTGAAAATTATGACAAAACTAATTTGGTTAAAACTAGATGTTTAGACATGGCTCATGGAAAGACTTCAAAGAAAGGAAAAGGAAATGGAGATGGATGAAGAAGATTTTGTTTAGAAGAGTTTTAAAGCAATGTTATGCAAAAATCTATATGTTATAGTCATAAATATTATCCTCTATACAGCTAAGAAGTATATTCAATAATATTATGAATTAGATTATAAAATTATTATTATTTTTTCAATTTTATGTGTGATGGTAATCAATAATAGAATATATATGAGAAATTAGAGTTATCAAAAAAAATGAATTATGCTATCAATTGTCTTAAATAAAAATTAGCAGATTGTGTAATTTTTATCAGGAAACCAAATGGGAAGACCCAAATGATCAACTAATAATTTAAGGTAAAATGTGAGAAACTTAGAACCTAATAATGAAAATGTTGAATAACATGTTCTAGAAAATAGATAACTAGGGATAGAAGCCTTCATCAATTTGTTGATCAAGGAAAGAGATAAAATGGACTCACTTTATCAGGGTATTAACAATCTTAGGTCAAGTAAAAAAAATTAGAAAATATATTAGAACCTAACCTTGATAATCTACCTAAAAAAAATCCACCACAACTTGATGAAATGGAGGTTGTAGCTCCCAGAATTAAAGTTCCATTTTCTGATCTTATCAAATATTTTAAGAAGATTTTACCCCAAAAATTTGATGGTAAAATTTTAGGTGAAGGAACACAAAATTGGCTAAATGAGATGGAGATGTACTTTGACATGAGAAACTACAATGATGCAACTAAAGTATTGTGGAGATCCTATAAACTTGTAGTTTAAGAAGCTAGCTAGTGGAATAACATGAAGGAATTGAATGGAAAACCCAAGGAAAATATGACCTGGGATCAGTTTGACTACCATTTTAGGAAGAGATGGTCACCCTAGTTATTCTTTGATGAAAAGATGACTGAATTTCATAATCTAAGGTAGGGAGGCATGTAAGTCCAATAGTATTATGTAGATTCTCCAAATTACTTAAGTATGTACTCATGTACCAAAAGAATGAAAGAGGTTAGACTAGAAAGTTCATCCTAAGATTGAATGTAAACATAAGAATGGAAATAGATATGCATGACCCTAAGAACATGAATGAAGTACTAGAAAAATCCTTCAAATAGGAATGAAATTTGAAAGCCCTAGCTATGGTGAGACAAAATATTAACAATGACATAAATACAACCTTCAAAAGGAAACCAAATAATAGGGGAGATCATGTTGTGGATAAAAACCCAAGAAAAAATCTAATAGGTAGAGTACCCACACCAAATAAAAATTAGAGAAATACTTTTGGAAGGAACAATAATAGGGGAGGAGATAATAACAATAAAGATCTAAATAATTGCAGTCACCTAATGTATCCTCTATGGATTTCTAGTGTTACCCCAAGGAACGTACTACTAAAAGGCCCACTAGGAGGATGTTTTGCTTGTAGAGGAAATCACTTTGCCTAAGAGTGCCCAAGGATGCAAAGTCAAATAAGAGCCAATCAACTTCTGAGAGGACCATAACAAAAGATCAATGTTGAATTAAGGAATCACCAAAATGTACTAGTTGAAGTTACAAGTATATTATTGGGTAAACACATTTGAATTCTCATAGATACCAGTTCATCAGAACATTTTATTTCTTCAAAATTAGTAATAAAAATGTCTCTTCTAGTGAATCACATGAATACATCATCGATGGTCCAGTATGTGGATAAGGCAATCAATGAAGTGTCTCAATGTCTACCCAAGGCAAGAATATTATTTCTAGATTTTGAGACCAACTTATACCTATTTGTATCACCCTTAGGAGTATATGATGTGATACTAGGGATAAGTTGGCTCACCAAGCACCAAGTTGAAATATACTATTATATCAAGTTGGTTATGTGTTTTAGTAATGAGGGGAGATGGGTCATGACTCAAGGGCATCATAAGCCCATAAAATTAGAAACTATATCAATTATGGAGCTAAATAAGAAGAGAAGTAAGGGAGCTCTAATATTCATGGTAATGATAGATGATAAGGATGAGAGCAAATATGAACCAAACATGGAAGGGTATCCATTCCTAAGTGAATTTAAACATGTGGTTCTTTAAGAATTACCTGAAATGCCCCCTAAGAGAGAATTTGATTTCCCAATTAATATTGTACCCCAAGCTGAGTTAGTTTCTAGAGCACCCTTCATAATGAACACCACTGAATTGATGGAACTTAAAATTCAGCTAGAGGAACACTTGAGTAAAGGATTGATTAGAGCAAGTGTGTCTACTTAGGGAGCGGTAGTATTATTTTTTAGAAATAAATATGGAACCCCAAGATTATGCATTGATTATAAAATGTCGAATAAGGTCACAATTAAAAATTAGATATCCCCTACCTAGAATAGAAGACCTTTTTGAGAAAATTAAAGGAAAAATTATTTTCATAAAGATAGATCTTCGATCAAGGTATCATCATCTAAGAATTAAATAGGAAAATATTTCAAAAACTACTTTCATGACCAGATACAAACACTATGAGTTTATTATAGTACCATTTGGGGTAACAAATGCTCCTTCAACATTTATGAAATTAATGAATAGTGTCTTTGATAATTACCTGGATAAGTTCATCTTTGTGTTCATAGATGAAATTCAAATTTATTGTAAGAATGAAGAAGAACACATAGCACATCTTCAATTGGTTATTCAGAGGTAGAGAGAACTTAAATGGTATGGTAAGTTGTCCAAATGTGCATTCTTTAAGAAGGAAATTCAATATCTAAGCCATATCATATCCAAATAAATAATTTCACTAGATCCAAACAAGATAAAGGTAATAATGGAATGGCCAATTCCCAAGAATGTATTAAATCAAGGAGTTTCATGAGGTTAGCTAGGTATTATAGGAGATTTTTTGAAAGTTTTTCTAGGATCACCAAACCAATTATGACATTGCAAAGGAAAGGTAAGAAGTTTATATGGACAGAGCAGTGTGATAAAGCTTTTTAGATTCTAAAAAAGATTTGATGATGACACCCATTTTGAAGGCAACCAATCCAAATGGACATTTCATAGTTCTAACAGATACATTCATTAAAGGATTGGGAGGGGTACTCATTCAGAATGATGGGGTAATTACATATGAGTCTATAAATTAAAAACCCATGATGTAAATTATGCCCCTCATGATTTAGAATTGGTGGCAATTGTTCATGCCTTAACTAAGTGGAGAAATTTCATTATTGGGAAACCTTTTGAACTAAAAGTTGACCATCAAGGGATAAAGTACATATTAACTCAACCTAATCTGAATGTTAGGTAGAGAAGGTGGTTCTAGTTCTTGAGTGAGTATGATTTTGAAATTTAGTATATCAAGAGAAAGGAGACTAGGGTTACTGATAATTTGAGTAGGATAAGACACCTGATGAATATAATAATGCTTAGATTTTATCTAAAATGGCAAATAGTAGAAGGACAAAATCAAGATCTTTGGTATAATTAAGTTGATTGATGATAGAAGAAAATTCAAAATACCCAAAAATTAAAGGATATACCTTGGATGGTGAGGGTTTGCTTTGATAAAAGAATAGGATCTATGTTTTAGATGTAGAATACCTAAGGAAGATAATTTTGACTTAAGCTCATAATGCACCCTACTTAAGTCATTTAGGGGTAAATAGATTGTATGCTAATTAAGAAACTATACTTTTGGTAGGGGATGAAAAGAGATATAGTATTATATGTCACACGATGATCGGAATGTTAGAGGGTTAAAGAAGAACACCAACATCTAGTAGGACTTTTATATCTGCATGACATTCCATAATATAAATGACAAGTTATCAGTATATATTTCATACAAGGAATAACTATGACACATTACAAGCATGATTCTATTATGGTGGTAATCAACAAACTTACTAGTGTATCACATCTCATACCTAGGAACTTGACTGATTATGCACCAACCTTAGGCAACTGATTTGTTAAGGAAGTGGTTAGAATGCATGGAGTTCTAGAAAACATCATATCAGATATAGATTTTAGGTTTACTTCATGTTTTTGGATGGCCCTACAGTTATCTTTAGGTACATAATTGAACTTTATCTCCGCATTTCATCTTGAGATGGATGGGTAGATAGAAAGGACAAATCAGGGTGTAGAATATGTCCTAAGGATGTACTATATGGATTATCAAACCAAATAGGAAACTTATATCCTATTGGTATAATTTTCCTATAAAAACTCATTTCAAACATCTTTAGGTATGTCTCCATTTGAAGCTCTATATGGGAGAAGTTTTCAAACACCACTTAGTTGGGATAAGCTTGAGGATAGAATAGTAATCGGTCTTGAAATGTTGAAAGACATAGATGAATAGGTAAAAATTATAAGCTAGAGGTTGAAAGAAGAATCAAATAGATAGAAGAGCTACACAGATAGGAAGAGAGTTTAGAGAGACTTTATGATTGGTGAAAAGGTGTTTTCAAGGGTCAAACCATACAAAATATTCAAAATCTTTGGGAAAAAGGTGAAATTAGCTCCTCACTTTGTAAGACCTTTTGGGATCCTAGAGATAATCAACCTAGTATCCTATTGATTGGCCTTACCCCCATAACTATGTCCCATTCATGATGTCTTCCATGTGTCACTTCTTAATAAATGTGTGCCCGATAATAAACACATTTGACAATGGAATCCTTATAGGTCAAAGAGCCTAAAAAAAAAAATAGAGCCATATAAAGTGTTGGCGAGGTGTCATCACCAATTATGCAATAGAGCGGTTAATCAATACAAGGTATAGTGGGATCAATATGGCAAAGGAAGTGAAACTTGAGAGGACATCGAAGAAATGAAAAACATGTTTCTATTTTTATTTTAAAATTTATGAACTTAATCAAAATTTTGTAGTGTATTGGGACAATGCACAGTATAAGGGGGGTGGGGAGGATGTCATGACCTCTCTTCCCACACTATGGACTCATGCTCATACTTTAACTTGTTTTGGACCTCTTTTAGTATCTATGACAAAATGAGTTGATTTTTAAGATAACTTTTGTGTTGATTTCAAAACTCTATCAAGACATCGATGCCGGTATGATGGATGCAAGAAATCAAGGTATAAATTTAATCTCATTTTTAAATTGCAAGAGTTAGGAAATTATATCCTTAAAATATTAAAGCAATTTATTTTCACAGAATTATATGCAATGTTGTTATAAATGACAATCATGATGGACGGAAAAATTTAATGAGATAAATGTTTAGTATTTTCCATTACTCTCTTTGCATAAATATAATTAATGAATGAATTTAATATTGGAGGAGAATATTATCAAATTTGATATTATTGTAAATAATCAGAAGTTATTTCAATTAATAAAAAAAGGAACTTTTCTTTTATTTAATTATTTCAATTTTAGAACTTAAAAAAAATTATATTTTCTTAAATAATTTTTTTAGGATTATTAATTAATTATAAATTATAGAAAATTTTTGGTTATTAATTAATTACATTTAATTTAAACCTAAAAAAATTTATTACAAGACTAATCTAACATAACCTAATATAGAGGGAATAATAATAAACTTCAAGTTCAAATTTATATAACTCCACCTCTAAAACTATCACCACTTTAAACTCATGCCACTTATAAAGGATCTACCATATCACTACCATGTAAGGGATAGTAAATAAACCATTGAGTCAAGTTAAAATCCAATTAGAAAGAGATAATAACACTTGTAGAACTACCACATACATAAATAGTCAAAAACCACAATTAAAGGGTGAAAATAAATCAGTGCACCTTAAAGTATCTGTGTGAAAGAAGTAATTTCCATGGAGAATAGATATAAATAAAGATCATCACTCCAAATCCCTAATTCTAAACCTACTTTAACACATACAAATAAAAAATGGACTACCACATAAGAGTTAGTTGCATCCAATCATCGCTCAAAAGAAGGAGAAGAGTTTTTGTGAAAAGTAGTTATAAATAAAGGAAGGAAAACATAGAAGAGGAGCAAAGGAATAAAAAAGTGAAGGGAGAAAAGGCAAGGAGGGAGAGGAATGCGTTGGAAAGAGAGATGGACACCATAGGGGGAAACGAATCACCTAATTCCAATAACGTTGTTGCCATATCAAGTTCTATTATGTTCTCTTCTTTAATTTAGCCAAGATCAACACCACCTCCATTTTCTCAACTGTTTCAATTCAAGGGGTCCAAATTATATATCAATCAAGGATTTCAATGGCATAAGGTAAATGTTTTATTTTATATAAAATTTTAAGGTAAAAATTTTATTTTATTTAAATTATAAAATAAATAATTTATTTTATTTAAATTGGAAGTAAATAATTTATTTTATTTAAATTGGAAGTAAACAATTTACTTTATTTAAATGATAAGATAGATATATATTATTTCATTCAAATTGTAAAATAAAAAATTTATTTAAATCGGAAGGTAAATAATTTGTATTATTTAAATTTTAAGATGAATATAATATTTTATTTAAATCATAAGGAAAATATAATGTAATTCTTTTTAGAAGACTAAAATAGAATGATTTTAGTATTACTAGAAATAAAATGATATTGCTACTTGTTGTTAGGGAAAGTAAATGATTCTTATTATAAAAAATAATGTAATAAGAAACCAAATATTCAAGAGACATATAAAATATAACATTAACATGATCTCTATACGTGGTTTATTGAAAAAAAAGATTAGAATATAAAATTAAGTAATTGTGTTATGTTTTCTATATACTTAGTTATGAATCTATGAAATACATTTATTTAATTTGTAAAGTTACATGTGTAAACCTAGAATGTGAGAATAAATTTAGATACATGAAATTACCATAAATCAATCTAAGTTATCATAAAACAATATTATGATCAGAACATTACTTTGAGTGTTGTTGAACTTTGATGATGAATTTGATTATCATTAATATTAGTATGAAAATAAATATCCTTCATTCTAGGGTTGAACCCTCAAATTTTAGAACCCTCATTTCAAACATATAAAGGATTTATTTAAATTCTAGTTCAATATACTCCTTGTGTATAAGCTATGATTTTTAGAAAAGTTTACCTAAACAAACTAAAGATATAATTGTCCATGATAAACATAGTTGAAAATTGACATGATGACTAAAATAAGAGATTATGTTATACTTTCCTACTGAATAATTTGCTTTTAAAATATATTTTATTAATTTATTTAAAGTATTCTCTAATTTTTAAATCTCAAAATTAGATCAAGAATTTAAGGTTAACAAAACTACGTAGTGTTTAGTATTAAGCAGTACCTCTGGCTCACATTTACGGGTAATGATATCATGCTTGAACTATTACATCCATAGCCTAACACAGCTGCAACAACAATGTCTAGGCATCATCCTTATAAGCCTTCAGGGATAAATAAGGACCATGTCATGTCATTAAAACCAAAGTGTGGGATAATCCCCCTTGGTCAATAACACTAATTAAGATAAGGAAACAACTTAAACTAATTTAGATGATTTTGACTTGTGAGAGTATGAAATAGAATGGGAAAAGTACATTTCTTACTCAAAACTTGATACCACTAAAAAGAAACAATAAAAAATAGAATTGAGAATGTTAAACCAATTGTTATCAAGAAACTAGTAACCATATGGATTTTAGATAACAAAAATTTGGCAACAATAATTGTATGGATTAGGTTGTCTAAAGTAAGGATAAAAAATTTTATTGGTTTAAATAAAAATTAGAAAAGGGGGATGTATCTTGCAAATGTTCATTTCTATTTATTGTTAATATTTAATGTTAGTTTAGTTAAATAAGTATTTAGTCACTTTAATTGATACTTTTCACTCTTTTTTGGGTAGCAATCACAAAGGAACTCTCTAGAGAATTAGGTCATAGAAAGGAATACATATCCATATTCATAATGCACATAAAACATAGAATATAAAATATAACTACATGTATACTACACATTGGTCCTGTTCAAAAGGAGGTATATAGGTAGTCTACGAAGTGAAGGATGCTTTCAGTACGTAGGTGAATGTGATTAGGTTTGAGGTGGTGCATTAAATAATATTAAATTTAAATTAAAAGGCAAGACCATTATAATAAGACTCTAGTTTAGATAAACAAAGCAAAGATAAGAATTCTATGATATACTTGAAATGATCTCGATTGGATCATCATATTTCCTGAATATTTAGGCCAAATTATGAGGTAGAATACAACTATTTATTATATGTTTGATACTCCTATCATGGGGACCTCAGTGCTTATCTAGTGGAGATGAGTGGTAAATAGTGAGTGACTTAGGATCTATTTGATCCTAATGAGTCAAGTCTCTGTCTAGAGCATAAACTACTCATATCTAGATGCCTAACCTATATCATTAGATACTCGCCTATTTGGCAAAGGATGTTAAATTCCTAACCTATATGGTTAGATGTTTTCCTATTTAGCAAAGGTTATTAGATGCCTAACCCATATACATAGATGCTTTCCCATTTGGCAAAGCATATTAAATGCCTAACCCATATGGTTAGATTCTTGCCCGATTGGCAAAGGATATAAAATAGGATAAAATTATACCTGAGTTTTATTCATATACAAACATTAATTAAACAAATAAAAATCTATGTTTTAGGATCTAGGATAAGATTTAGGGTCCTTGCATTATGGTATTAGAGCCTAGGTTTGAAAGCTAGGCATTAAGCCTAATATGACCTACACTTAGTAAAAGATTAATTATTGATGTTAACTTGTTGAGAAAATTGAAAACTATAAGAAAACTAATTTTGTTAAAACTAGTTGATCAGACATGGCTCATGAAAAAACTTCAAGGAAAGGAAAAGGAAATGGAACTTGATGAAGAAGATTCTATTTAAATTTTTCTTGAATAAATGTTACATAAACATCTATATGTTATACTCATAAATCTTATCCTCTATAAAGCTAAGAACTTTATGTAATAATAATATGAATGATATTATCAAATTCATTTTTTTTTCTCAATTTTATGTGTGATGGTAATCAATAATAGAATATATGAGAAATTAGAGTTATCTAAGAAAATAAATTATGCAATCAATAATCTTGAATAAAAACTTATAAGATTTTACAATTTTTATTAGGAAACCAAATGGTAAGACCTAGATGATCAACTAGGAATTGAAGGGAAAATATGAGAAATGAAGAACCCAACATTGAAAATGTTGAATAATAAGTTCTAGAAAATAGAGAACCTAGGATAAAATACCGCTTCAATTTGTTGACCGAGCAATGAGATAAAATAGACTAACTTAAGTAGGTGATTAATGATCATAGGTTGTAACAATAAAATATAAAAAAAATATTGGAACCTAACCTTGATAATTCAGCTGAAGAAAATCCATCACTAGTTAATGAAATGGAGGATGTATCTCCAAGAATTGAAGTTCCAATTTTTTATCTTATCAAATATTTGAAGAAGATTTTACCCACTTAGATTGATGGAAATCAGTTAGGTGAAGGATCTAAAATTGGATAAAATTGATGGAGAAGTACTTAGACTTGAGAAACTACAATGATTAAACTAAAGTATTGTGTGGATCCTACCAACTAGTTAGAGAGGTAGCTAGCTAGTGGACTAACACGAAGTAGTTGAACAGAATAACCAAGGAATTTTCGACTTGCGATCAGTTTGACCACCATTTTAGGAAAAGATGGTTGCCCCAGTTATTATTTGATGAGAAGATGGTTAAATTTCACAATATAATCTAGGTAGGCATGTCATTCCAATAATATTGGGATAGATTCACCAAATTACTTAAGTATGTGCCTATGTAAAAGAAGGATGAAAGAGGTCAGACTACAAAGTTCATCCTAGGACTAAATGTAAAAATAAGAACATAATTAGATATGCATGGCCCTAAGAACATGAATGAAGTGATATAAAAATCCCTCAAATAGGAATGAAAGTTGTAAGCCCTAGCTGTGGTGAAACAAAACTCTAACAATGATAGAAATAGAGCCTTCAAAAGTAAACTAGATTTCAAGGGAGAGCAAGTTGTGGATAAATAACCAAAAATAATTCCAATAGGGAGAGTACCCCCAATAAATAAAAATTAGATAAATAATTTTGGAAGTAAAAATAACATGGGAGGAGATAATAAAAATAATGATCAAAGGAATTATAATCCCCAATGTATCTTCCATGGATTTCTAGTGATGCCTTAAGGAACCTAGTACCAAAAAGGCCCCCCAAGGGGATGTTTTTCTTATGGAGGAAATCACTTTGCCCTAGAGTTCCCAAGGATGCAGGTTCAGATTAGGTCCAATAAACCTCAGAGAATAACACATCAAAGGATTAATGATATAGTAAGGAATCATCAAAATAGATACCATAATGTACCAGTTGAAGTTATAGGTATATTATTTTATAAACCCATTTGAATACTCATAGATACCAGTTCATCAAAATATTTTATTTCTCTAGAATTATTAATAAAAATGTCTTTTCTACTGAATAACATGAATGCATCATGGATGATCTAGTATGTGGTTAAGGTAGTCAAATAAGTGTCTCAAATTCTATCCAAGGCAAAATACAATTTCTATATTTTGAGACAAGCTTAGACCTATTCATAGCATACTGAGGAGCCTATTATGTGATAATAGGGATGACTTGACTCACTAGGAACCAAGCTAAATTTATGGAGAAGTACTTAGACTTGATAAACTAAAATGATGTAACTAAAGTATTGTGTGGATCCTACCAACTAGTTAGAGAGGTAGCTAGCTAGTGGACTAACACGAAGTAGTTGAATAGAATAACCAAGGAATTTATGACTTGGGATCAGTTTGACCACCATTTTAGGAAAAGATGGTTGCCCCAGTTATTTTTTGATGAGAAGATGATTGAATTTCACAATATAATCTAGGTAGGCATGCCAGTCCAATAATATTGGGATAGATTCACCAAATTACTTAAGTATGTGCCTATGTAAAAGAAGGATGAAAGAGGTCAGAATACAAAGTTCATCCTAAGACTAAATGTAAAAATAAGAACATAATTAGATATGCATGGCCCTAAGAACATGAATGAAGTGATATAAAAATCCCTCAAATAGGAATGAAAGCTGTAATCCCTAGTTGTGGTGAAACAAAACTTTAACAATGATAGAAATAGAGCCTTCAAAAGTAAACTAGATTTCAGGGGAGAGCAAGTTGTGGATAAATAACCAAAAACAATTCCAATAGGCAGAGTACCCCCACTAAATAAAAATTAGATAAATAATTTTGGAAGTAAAAATAACATGGGAGGAGATAATAAAAAGAATTATCAAAGGAATTACAATCCCCAATTTATCCTCCATGGATTTCTAGTGATGCCCTAAGGAACCTAGTACCAAAAGGCCCCCCAAGGGGATGTTTTTCTTATGGAGGAAATCACTTTACCTTAGAGTTTCCAAGGATGCAGGTTCAGATAAGGGCCAATAAACCTCAGAGAATAACACATCAAAGGATTAATGCTATAGTAAGGAATCATCAAAATAGATACCATAATGTACCAGTTGAAGTTATAGGTATATTATTTTATAAACCCATTTGAATACTCATAGATACCAGTTCATCAGAATATTTTATTTCTCTAGAATTATTAATAAAAATGTCTCTTCTAGTGAATAACATGAATGCATCATGGATGATCTAGTACGTGGTTAAGATAGTCAAATAAGTGTCTCAAATTCTATCCAAGGCAAAATACAATTTCTATATTTTGAGACCATCTTAGACCTATTTGTAGCATACTGAGGAGCCTATTATGTGATAATAGGGATGATTTGACTCACTAGGAACCAAGCTAAAATAGACTATTATAGTAATTTGGTTAGGTGCTTCAATAATGAGAGGATATGGGTCATGATTCAAGGGTGTCATAGGGCTATAAAATTAGAAACCATATCAGCTATGTAGCTAAAGAAGGAGATAAGAAAGGATGATCTAATCTTCATGGTAATGATAGATGATAAGGATGAGAGCAAAGATGAACAAACCCTAGAATGGTATCATTCCTAAGGGAATTTGAGGATGTGTTTTCTAAAGAATTAAATAGAATTCCCACTAAGAGAGAATTTGATTTCTCAATTGATATTATACCTAGAGCTGAGGTAGTTTCTAGATCACCCTACAAAATGAACACCACTGAGTTGATAGAACTTAAAATTTAGCTAGAGGAAATCTTGAGTAAAGGATTTATTAAACCCAAGAGTGTCTCTTTAGGCAATGTTAGTCGTGTTTGTTAAAAAGAAAGATGGAACTCTAAGATTATGTATTGATTATAGAATGTTGAATAAGGTCACAATTAAAAATAGATATCCCCTACCTAGAGTAGAAGACCTTTTAGAGAAAATGAAATGAGAAATGGTTTTTTCCAAGATAGATCTTCAATCAAGATATCATCATCTAATAATTAAGGAAGAGGATATTCCAAAATTTTCATTCAAGGCCATATATGGACACTACGGGTTTACTATAGTACCATTTAAGGTAATAAATGCTCCTTCAGCATTTATGAACTTAATGAATAGTGTGTTCCATAATTACCTAGTTAAGTTAATCTTGGTGTTCATAGATGACATTATAATTTACTCTAATAATGAAGAAGATAAATTATCACATCTTCAATTGATTCTTCATATTTTGAGAGAACATAAAAGGTATGGTAAGTTACCCAAATCTACATTATTTAAGAAGGAAATTTACACTCTAGGCCACATCATATCCAAAGAAATAATTTCAATATATCCAAAAAAGTTAGAGGCAATAATGGAATGGAAAATTCCCAAGAATGTTTCAGAAGTGAGGAGTTTCATGGGGTTAGTAAGATGTTATAAGAGATTTTTTGAAGTTTTTATAGGATCACCACCGATTATGACACTACAAAGGAAAGCTAAGAAGTTTATATGGACATAGCAGTGTGATAAAGCTTTCCATATTCTGAAGAAAAATTTGATGATGACACCCATCTTAAAGGTACCTAATCCAAATGATCATTTTATGGTTGTAATAGATGCATCCATCAAAGGATTGGGATGGGTACTCATTCAGAATGCTAGTGTAATTACATATGAGTCCAAGAAATTGAAAACCCAGAAGTATATTATGCCCCTCATGATTTATAATTTGTGGAAACTGTTCACACCTTATAGAAGTGAAGACATTTCCTTGTTGGGAAACCTTTTGAATTAAAAACTGACCATCAAAGGTTAAAGTACATATTCACTCAACTCAATCTAAATGCTAGGCAAAAAAAGTGGTTGGAGTTCTTCTGTGAGTATGATTTTGAAATTGATTATATCAAGGGAAGGGAGAATAGGGTTTATGATTCTTTGAGTAAGATAAGACACCTAATGAATATAATAATGCTTAGATTTGAACTAAAAGGGAAAATATTGGATGGAAAAATCTAAGATCCTTGGTATAATTAAGTTAGAGTGATGATAGAAGAAAATTCAAAAGACCCAAAAACTAAAGGATATACCTTGGATGCGGATGGTTTATTTTGGTATAAGAATAGGATCTATGTTCAAGATGTATAATACTTAAAGAAGATAATTTTGATTGAAGCTCATGATGCACCCTACTCAAGTGATCTAGGGGTAAATAAATTATATGTTGATCTTAATAAACTATAATTTTTTTAGGGGATGGAAAGAGATATAGTATTATATGTGGCATGATTCTTTAAATTTTGAAGGGTTAAAACAAAACACCTGCATCCTATAGGAATTTTATATCCACATGACATTCCATAATATAAATGGTAAGTTGTCGATATAGATTTCATACAAGGATTACCTATGACACCCCATGGGCATGATGCTATTATGGTGGTAATCAATAATCTTACTAAGGTAGTTCATCTCATACATGGGAACTTGACTAATGATGCACCAACCTTAGCCAACTGATTTGTGAAGGAAGTGTTTAGATTATATGGAGTTTCATAAATGATCATATTAGACAGAGATTCCATGTTTAATTTAAGGTTTTTGATGACCTTACAGTCAACTTTAGGTACACAATTGAAATTTAGTTCTTTATTTCATCCCAAGATAGATGGGAATATAGAAAGGACAAATCAGGTTGTATAAGACCTCCTAAGGATGTATTGTGTGAATCAACAAACCAAATAGGAAACTTATTTCCCATTGGTATAATTTTCTTATAATAACTCATTTCAAACATCTTTAGGTATGGCTCTATTTGAATCTCTATATGGGATAAGTTTTTGAACACCACTTAGTTGGGATAACCTTAAGGACATAATAGTAATCAGTCTTAAAATGTTGAAAGAAGCATCAGATAGACAAAAGAGCTACACATATAGGAAGAGAGTTTAGAGAGACTTCATGATTGGTGATAAGGTGTTTTTAAGGGTCAAATTACACAAAAGTCCCATAACCTTTGAGAAAAAGGTGAAGTTAGCTCCTCACTTTATAGGATCTTTTGAGATGATAGGAAGAATCAACCCAGTAGCCTATCAATTGGCCTTAGCCCCATAACTGAGTCACATTCATGATGTCTTCCATGTGTCACTTCTCAAAAAATATGTGCTTGATAATAAAAACATTTTATACTAGAAAGCCTTTTAGTTCCAAGATCTCAAAAAATAACATTAAAGACATATACAATGTTAGAGAGGCATAAGTACAAATTATGCAATAGAGATGTTGGTTAATGAAAGATATCATGGGATAAATATTTTGAAGTAAATACAACTTGGGAGGAAATCAAAGAAATGAGAAACATGTTTCCATTTTTATTTTAAAATTTATGAAGATAATCAAACATTTCTAGTGCATTGGGACAATGCACAATTTAAAGGGGGAGGATGTCTTGACCTCTCTTCCCACACTGTGGAATCATGCTCATACATTAAGTTGTTTTGGACATCATTTAGTATTTGTGATAGGATAAATTTATTTTGAAGATAACTTAACTTTTATGCTGATTTCAAAAGTCTATCAGGTCATCAACATTATTTCAAAAGAAACCAAGGTAAAAATTTATTCTCATTTTAAAACTCCAAGAATTATGAAATTAAATCATTAAAATATTTAAGTTGTTTATTTTTGTAGAATTATATGCAATGTTGTTATAAATTATAATAATGATTGACGAAAAAATTTAATGAGATGAATGTTTAGTCTTTCCATTACTCTCTTTTCAAAAATATAATTAATGAATCACTTTAATAGTGGAGGAGAATATTATAGAATTCTATATTATTGGAAATCATCAAAAGTTATTTTAATTAATAAAAAATTGAAATTTTATTTTATTTAATTATTTTAATTTTAGAACTTTCAAATAAATTATATTTTCATAAATAATTTTTTTAGGATTATTAATTAAATATAAATTATAGATAATATTAGGTTATTAAGTATTTAAATTTAATTTAAACCTAACAAATGTTAAGATAAGACTAATCTAACATACCGTAATATAGAGTGAACAGTAATGAACTTCAAGTTCAAATTAAAATCACTCAACCTCTAAAACCATCACCACATTAAAATCATGCCAATTATAAAGTTTCTACCACATCATTGTCACATAATTGATAGTCAATAAATCATTAATTCAAGTTAAAATCCAATCAGAAAGAGAGAATAACACTTAGAGAACTACCACATAAAGAAATAGTCAAAAACCATAATTAAAGGGTGAACACAAATCAATGCACCATCAGGTACCCATGTGAAAGAATTAATTTACATGAAGAAAAGATATAAATAAAGATCATCGCTCTGCCTCCCTAAGTCTACGCCCACTTTAACACATGCAAAGAAAAAAGGGACTACCACATAAAAGTTAGTTGCAGCCAATCACCACTGAAAAGGAGGAGAAGTTTTTTTTGTGAAGAGAAGTTATAAATAGAGAAAGAAAGATGAAAAATAGGAGAAAATGACCATATAATTTAAGTGGGAAAAGGCAAGGGGAGAGAGAGATGCCTTAGAAAGAGAGATCAACACCACAGGGGGAAGTGAATCACCCAATGTTAATAATGTTATTGCCATATCATGTTTTGTTCCATTCTCTTCTTTAACTTAGCCAAGATCAACACCACCACCATTTTCTCAACTATTTCAATTGAAGTGGATACAAATTCCATTTTAGTCAAGGATTTCAATGACATAAGGTAAATTTTTTAGTTTATTTAAAATTGTAAGGTAAAATTTTTGTTTTATTTAAATTGTAAAATTAATATTTTATTTTATTTAAATTGGAAGTAAATAATTTATTTTATTTAAATGGTAAGATCAATATATATTATTTTATTTAAATTGTAAAAAAAATAAAAATCATTTAAATCATAAGATAAATAATTTGTATTATTTAAATTGTAAAATGAATATAATATTCTAGTTAAATCTTAAGGAAAATATAATGTAATTATTTTCAGAAGACTAAAATAGAATGATTTTAGTATTTCTAGAAACAAAATGATACCACTGCTTATTGTTAGGGAAAGTAAATGATTTTTATAACCAATAATAATGTAATAAGTAATCATATATTCAAAAGACATATAACATTAACATGATCTCTATACCCAGTTCAATGGAAAAAAAAGTAGAATATAGAATTAAATAAATGAGTTTTGTTTTCTATAAACTTAGTTATAAATATATGAAATACATTTGATTTAGTTTTTAATGTTACATGTGTAAACTTAGATTGTGAGAATATTGATTTAGATACATGAAATTACCATAAAGTAATCTAAGTTATCATAAAATAATATTCTGAGAAGACCCTTATTTTGATTGTTGTTTAACTTTAATAATGAATATAATTATCATTAAGATTAGTATGAAAATAAATATCCTTCATTCTAGGGTTGAACCCCTAAATCTTAGAAACCTCCTTTCAAATGTATAAAGGATTTATTTAAATTAGATCTCAATAAACTCCTTGTGTATAAGTTATTGCTTTAAATTTTTTTTACCTAAATAGACTAAAGATATAATTGTCCATAATGATTGTGGTTGAATATTGACATGATGACTAAACTAGGAGATTATGTTTCTACTTTCCTACTAAATAATTTACTTTTGAAATATAATGCATTAATTTATTTCAACTATTATTTACCTGTAAAATATCAAACATAGATTAAAAAAATTAAAGCAAAATAAAACTATGTAGCATTCAATATTAAATGGTGCCTCTATATAATATTTATGGTTTATACCTTTACACTTGAGCTACTATATCCATAGCCTAACACAACAGCAACAATGATATCTAGACATCATCACTATAAATCATTGCAGTGAGATAAGGAGACTGTCATATCATTTAGACCAAGGGGTGGGATAATCCCTCTTGGTTAACAACACTAATTAAGATAAGGAAATAACATCAACTACTTTAGATGATTTTGATTTGTGAAACTATGAAATAGAATGGAGAAAGTCTATTTCTTACTCAAAACTTGATACCATCAAAAAAGAGCAATGAAAACCA